>JANBOI010000006.1:0-65029 GCA_027595825.1 Coemansia biformis
GCTGCCTGCCGCAGGAGGGAGCGGGACCGGAAGGCGCATGGCCCTGTACCAGAAACACCTCGCCGCGCTGATTCCGGCCTCCGCCCACGGCAGGCAGTGGTTCAAGAGGGTGCTCAAGCTATATAAGCAGCGGCCCGCTGCTAAGACCTAGGGAGACTCCTTTTGAGCTACACTTGCCTATGCTCGATATACACGCTCGTTTCCCTTAATAACGTTAGCCTGTTCCGACCATGATGACTGATTGCTGCAACACTGTGTGTGGGAGGCGCCCGCCTTGTCTGTAGACTGGGCAAAGATCGAGCCGGACGTCTCCTGGTCAATGACAGAGTGTGTTTAGCGGCACGGCATACAAGCTAGTGAGTGGGTATAAAGTTTTCTTGTTGTGTGGAATAGATAGCAGATACATGTAAACAATAGACAGTGCCAAGCGACCGGGCGAGGGATGCTTGCCCAACCCGGGCAGCTCCGGTATCGATCCATGGAGACTCCCAATGAAGCGGCGCCTGCCCCTTCAACGCCTGGGTGTTTGGAACTTGGGACATAAATGGTGGGTGGGGGTTGGCGGTATCTGGGGCCTCGGAGTGCAGGATCGAGAGCGCGCGGGTGGGGGTTGGCGGTGCCTGGAGCCTTGGAGCCCAGGGACCGCCGAGTCCGCCAGCCGCGTGCCCACGATCCTATGTGAGCTCATCTGCGTTCTGTAGCGCCGTGTTGCTGCGGGTCCTCCATAGCCACTGTGCCCACATACCGAACGGCCACGTACACCGGGGAACGCAATTTGGGTGCAAGCAGTTAGAGAGAAATAGAGGGTAATGCATAAAGAGGAGCGACGAAGAGATGAGAAGAAGCTAAGGGCTCCGCTAAGCGCAGCGCTGCTATAGTCATGGAAAGATCATCACGTGCAGTCTGGGCCATTGGGCAGGGGGCGCCAGGCTTGATAAGGATCAGGATCACCAAAAGACCTGGCAGGTTGATCGGTTGCGGAAAGTTGCTGTCCAAAAAAAAGTCATCTGGCTCCGCAAAGAGGGCGCCTTTCCTTTGGCCGGCCCCCGTGATGCCGAATCTCGTGATGGCGGACAAGCGGGTGGGAGACAGTCGGGCACCAGCGCTGACTGGGAAAGGGCCGGCGCTACCCCCCGGCGACAAGGGCGGACGCTCCCAGTGACCAGTTGCTGCTGGGCACCACCCTCCTTTCGACACTTAAAAGGAGCGAGGCTGCCGGCCCTCCCATCTTTTGCTCCCGAACACACCAAGCACTACCAACCTATCCCACTCACGCTACCACGCACGCACTCCCCCTGCCAGCTGTCGAATACAAGCGATGCCATTCAGCCGTGTACAGCAAACGGACATCCAGCCGGTCGGCGAAGCACACACGTTTTCGAAGCTCAACGGCACAACCGTCGGGGATGTCGCAAGCGATCTGTTGGAAGGCGCAGCCGAACAGAGGTCAGACCTGACCTATCTCGTCGGCGGCTCTATCGCCGATGCGGGTTACAAATTCCCAGACAACGCCACTACAGAGGCAACAGTCCAATATTTTCTCAATAATGGCGAGGATAACGATGGTCCTCTGAAATGCCACTATATGGTTGTCACCACCACTGAGCCCACCCCCACCACCAACACTGAGCCCCCAACAACCGTATAGCTTCATCCAGCAGCAGATTGGACGCAGCATCAGACCTATGGTACCAGACTCCTCAGTTGTACGCTGGGCTCCGTGATACGCTCCTGTCATCTCGTGTGCTGTGTGCAGGCTCAGGGGGCCGCCAGCGACGAGCACTTGCAACTGAGTAGCCCACCCGCCATGACCCTGCAAGCGACTTGGTCGCTTCCAAGAGACATATACTGTGACCTTCCGCGCTGCATCTTTTGCCGGCCTTGCTGCCTAAACCAATAAGCTTGTCTTCGGCTATTAGTAAACCAACTCTTGCCTCTGAGTACTTGGAAACTGAATCAGACACGCCCTTGAACAGGAGTAAGTGGCATACTTGCTGCCTGCTTACCCACTCCACATGTTTCGGCTTTCGTGGGGCCGCCCTTGCGCTATCCATGTTGCATTTGCCACTGTTGTGTGGTGCGGGTATTCTCAGCTGAAAGGAGAGCTGACGAAAGGAAAGAATGAACGAGAAACCCATGCACCAGGCGGCGCCCTAGGTAGCACCCACGCACATGGGGCTCAATCGCCAGCAACTAAAAGGGAATGAATAACCCAGGCAGCAGCAGCTGTTGACGGCCAAACCCGCGACGGGGAGGGAAGGTGTCTGGCTGCCTGCCTTGTTTTCCTGCTTTCTCAGCCTCTTGCAACATAAAAGTTCATTCTACCCTTCGGGCGACATCAGCGAGTATCGGCTGACGTGGCCACTACTGGGCGCAGCACCAAGGCGGGCACCCTCCAGTCATGCCCCAGTCAGGCAAGAAGGGGGCGGCGGCGGCTGGCAGCGACAGCGGGAGCGGCGCCCCACTTTCGAGCACCACAAAGAAGGCGGCCTCTTTACAAGTGATCTGCTTTAACCAAGCAGCGTCGTGTTGAAGGATGGGAGTCCGCACTGCGGCCAATAGCGGATGCGGTGCGGCAGCGGCCGGCAGCGACTGCGGCAGCGGAGCCCCCATTTTTAGACAGCACAAAGGAGCCGCAGTTCATTCGGGGGCTTCTTTGAGGCACGCATCGGCAGACAAAGGAAGCATCCGGGCCGCCGCGCTGGCTGAGGGTGCGGGGAGCAGCGCTACTCTGTGCGACAAAGGATTCCTCGCCCAGAGCAAAAGCACTGCAGCGCAGCGCCGTAGGTATAAAATGGCCGACGCCCTGCTGCCTGTTCCCGCTGAAAGCTCCACTTTCAAACCCTAGCATTTCTTCGCAAGCAAACTCGCCGCTAACCAGCAACCAATAACGGACAACTCCTTATTTTCCCTATTGAGCCATGGCCGATCAAGCCAATAATGAACCTATGCCCATCACGCTGGTGCACGATGCTACAGTAATAGACCTCATTGACGTGCTGAAGAGGACTCCTGGTGTAGGAGGTAATGTTCGTGTTCTCATTGGCGATAGCGATATAACCGACTATCTTTCACCACTTCAACACATACAAGCAGCAATTAAAGCCAGGTTCACGGACAGTGGCAACAATCGAGTGACAAGGCCGCTGACCATCACGTTTGCTTGTGACTCTCCAATGGGCCGATAGTTCCCGCTGGCGCTATTGTCGTCTAATTGGGCACGCTGTCATTTTGAGCCTCCCAGGATCTGAGCCGTTAGCATTTCCAGTGCTACCGACAAGCACAAGCACAAGCACGAGTGACAAGTGACAAGGGGTCACTACGTATTGCCGGTTCTGTCGAGCATGCTCGACATGGTGTCTCGTTGCTCCCCCCTCCGCAAGGCGTCTGTTTGATTCGCTCGCCGTGAGCCTTCCACTTTCATCTTTCTGGGCCGAGGAGTTTGGGTACGGCGGCCGTTGAGCCGAGTTTGGCACCTCCTACTGAACCGAAGCACGCCCTAGACAACCATACAACGGACACTTGTGCGGCCACCTTTGCCGCTCTCTTGTCACCTCAGCTTTTGTTTGCTCTGGCGGCAGCACCCTATTGAGAAGTACCTGTCAGCACCCCATCTGGGTTTATGTGCAAACATACATGGTTGACCACATCACACTTGGCGCTTGCCTTGCCTGGTTTGTGGTACACTGCCTTGGCAGCTACAAACAGCAATCGCCTATCAACAGATGTACCAACGAGACACCCTTCCGGCACATAGTAGCGTTGATGACAACGGGCTTCTGATAGTAAAAGGCTTGGTTTGGAAATTGGCTCTGGCCCCCACACAACCAGCCTAGATAGCCATCTGCTCGTGGCACATGCAAAGTAGCCACCTTTGAGCACCTCTTGACAGACACGCTTGATAGGCAGATGGATAAATCCTCTGGGCTCTTCAGGCGTGTCGGTACTCTGGAGGACAGCCCGCTGTGTGGCCCGTGGTGTCCGGCTGGCAGCTGAAATATCTAGACCTCTTGATTCTGCTCCGTATGGCAAAAAGTATGTGTGTTAGATTTCAGGCAACAGCGGCGCTCGATTCAACTGGCGCCTTGCCGGCTGGGCGCGACGGCACGGTAGATTCCCCCGGCCATGTCCCAGTCAAGCGCGGAGGGAGCGGCGATGCTGCTGGTGGCCGGCGGCGTGTCGCCGAGGTCAGCTGGTGCTGCGGTGGTGGGAAGCCCCAATATTTTACAGTGCAAAGGAGGCCCCCGTTCTTTTGGAGAAGCAACCGGCGCTGCAAACTGCCACAGGGCCGGACATTTCTAGCAAGAGGAAGCAGCGATGCTGCTGGTGGCCGGCGGCATGCCGCAATGGCCAGATGACGCTGCGGCGGTGGGAAGCCCCGATGTTGTACAGTACAAAGGAGGCCCCCGTTCTTTTGGAGGAGCAACCGGCACTGCAAACTGCCACAGGGCCGGGCATTTCTAGCAGGAGGATTGCTGCAGGCGCCCTCCCCCGCCTTCTCATAAAAGGTGTACAGATTTCAGCCCTCCATCTTCCGCTGCCATCATTGTCACGTCCCCTCCCGTTAGTTTTCCGACCACACGCACATACATACTCCTTCCGGCGATCGAATACAACCAGCACCACATCATATTGGCCGAACCATGTCTGCTTTACATGAGGGTGTCTGTATCCCTGTGAAGCTTGTAAACGGCTCGACTTTGGATACTCTTTGTGCCATGTGGCCAGCTCATGAGGGTAGAGGTTCAACTGATATATACCTTCACCGGGCAGATGGTGTCGATAGCACAATTGCTTTCCCAGAATACAACGAGACATTTGTAATAGGCAGTTGCAAGGTGAATGGGGAACATGTGAATTTCCAAGTGCGCGTCTCTTGTGTCCAACCCTCTCAGACCAGGGGATAGACTGGGCTCAGGGTGAGCCACGAGCCCCATTTGGGAGGTGCTGGCCTCGGATATCCTTCAATGCCTATGGCTTGCAGCACCACTGCATGGTTATCACAAGCTGCACGTCTCTTTACTCTCATTAGTTACTAGTGGTGTAGCCACCGGCACGGCTGCCAGTTAAGGCGCCGTCCGGTTCCTAGTATTCTCTTCTCTTCTCTTTCTTTCGTTAGCTTTACTTTGAGCTGACATACCCACGCCACGCAACAGGATGCCACCACGCTGTGGAGCAGTGCAGGGGGACACATAGAGCCCATGATGGGCCAAGTAGCTTTTAGTTTGGCGATCTCGGATTTCTTGGCTTTCTTGGTTGGATGCCTTGCTGCAATGAACCTACTTTCTCTCTCTAGCTCCTGCAATATGTGCACTGTCTGTGATGAAAACTAAACTAAAAGAATAGACTGCCATTTGGCAGTGCATGTGCCAGCGCCAGCCGAGGCTTCCACAGCTGAACAAAGAGACAGGCAGAGGGTGACGTCGATGCAGCCAGCAGTGGACCCGCGCCACGCTAATTGGATGCAGCCTGCCTCGCTTTGGGACTTTCTGTGCTAACGCGCACCTGCTGGCCACGCCGGCCATGACTGCGGCAGAGAGGTCGTGCAGCTGCATTATGCAAAGGAGGAGCCTGGCAGCCCTTTGTGCAGGGCCTCGCGGGGGAGAGGGCGTCCAGGTGACGCAGCGCATAACAGGAGCGAGAAAAAATCGGCGCGCGAGCACGCTGACTGGGGGAGGTCTGGCATTGCTATTCGCGATACTAATGGACACTCCTGGAAAGGGGCCGCTTGCTGGCACCCCTCCCCCCGCTGGAAAATAAAAGGAGTCTCGCCTCCCCGCGCCCTCCATCCCCCACTCCCGGACACGCCATCTTTCCCTTAGCTATCTTTCTACCACGCACTCGCACACGCCCACCTACCACTTTTTGTGGTACAAGTGCTACTTCATCCTCGCTATCAAGCCATGGACACCCCTATACCTTGGGCTCCAATCAGACTGAAGAACGGTGCAACCTTGGCAGATCTCTTGCTCCAACGTTTCAGCATCACACCCGAGAAGGCTGCTGGAATGGAACTCACTGTCGACGGCATCCCTGTTACAGAGTACAGTTTCAAGGACTATTGTACGCACACTGTTACTATTAAGGGGATGCTTCTGGGTAACGTTGGCGTGTTCTACAGCATCCCCGTATTCTTATATGATGTTGTTCCGGGGGAACATGTTGTGCCAGGCTCTTGATGAGGGGGTGTCATTGTGGTAACCCCCACCACTTGCACCGCGTAGATGTGCACCATGAGAAGCACCAGTCTGCACCTGCCGCTGCCTGACAACAAATACCAGGCTCTCAAACATCTTCACCGAGTCCTGCACACAGGTGCTGATGCCACCCCATATGCAAGCCGCCTATGAATGCAGCGCTCCTGGTCGCAGCCATGCCGGGGACCTTCGCCTCCACTAGTACTCTCTCTAGCAGCACGTTCTATTGTCTTAATCAGGCTTTCGGAGCATTGCTGTTTCGGGTACAGGAGCGAACCCACGCACGCCTGTATACCAGCCCTGCTGGAACCACAGGGCAGATGGATAAACCCGCTGGGCTCTTCAGGCGTCTCGGTGCTCTGGAGGGCAGGTCGCTGTGTGGCCCATGGTGTCCGGCTGGCAGCTGAAATATCTAGACCTCTTGATTCTGCTCCGTATGGCAAAAAGTATGTGTGTTAGATTTCAGGCAACAGCGGCGCTTGATTCAACTGGCGCCTTGCCGGCTGGGCGCGACGGCACGGTAGATTCCCCCAGTCATGTCCCAGTCAAGCGCGGAGGGAGCGGCGATGCCGCTGGTGGCCGGCGGCGTGTCGCAGAGGTCAGCTGGTGCTGCGGCGGTGGGAAGCCCCAATGTTGTACAGTACAAAGGAGGCCCCGTTCTTTTGGAGGAGCAGTCGGCACTTCATCTTGCTACAAGGTGAGACACGTCAAGCAGGAGGATTGCTGCAGGCGCCCTCCCCCGCCTGCTCTTAAAAGGCGTACGAATCTCTGTTGCCCGTTTTCCACTGCCTCCCCACCCCTCTTCCTTTAGTTATCCGACCACGTACACACCCCCTTTCGGCGATCAAGCACAAATAGTACTACGTCTTATCAGTCGAAACATGTTCACTGTAGAGTATATCGGCTTTTTCCCCGTGAGGCTTGTGAACGGCTCGACTTTGGTAGACCTCAGGGATAAATGGGCACAGAACGAGGGTGCACATATGACTGATGTACGCTTTTACAAGGATGGTTACATCATTAGTGAGTATGATTTCCCGAGTAACGATGAGACAATCCTGAGCGGCACAGGCGTGGTGAATGGGGAATATGTGCGTTTCAGTATGCGAGTCTCTTGCGTCCCACTCTCTCAGATTATGCCATAGACCATGCTCAGGGTGAACCATGGACCACTTCTCGGGTATGGACCTCGGATCTCCTCCAATGCCTATGGCTTGCAGCACCACTGCATGGTCATCGCGTCTGTGCCTTGGAGTAAGACACTTTGCTGTGCTGACCATGTGTTGCGACACTTGTGTGCAGGCCATGGTGGCAGATGTTTCCCTTTATTCACCGCACTACAGTACTAGTGCGACATCTCCTATATAAGGGAACTAGCCCCGCCCTTTCACCAAAGTTCAGAATGGACACACTTTGACTCTAACAGCCAGCCAATGATTCCTCTCAAAGAGATACCGGGCCACGAGCAAATGTGTAGGAAACGGGGCACAGTATACTGTGTGGGGTTGCGAGGCAGCGTCTGGGGGCCTTGGAGTTTGGGGACTGCCTAATCCGCCAGCCGCGCACCTGCGTTCTCATGCAAGTACCCCTACTATATGCTGCTCCGCATTGTTCCGGATCCTCTGCAGTCACCATGCTCGCGCACTCAAGTGCCAAGTACTCCGGGGAAAGCACAAGTTGGGTACGAGCAGCAAGAGAGAAGTAGAGGAAAGTACAGCTATAGAAGCAATAGAGAGAAGCGTAGGGAATGGGGGTGTCGCCAAGCACAGCGCCGCTTTAGCCGTGGTGAGAACCAGCGCATGCACTCTGCACCCTTGGCCGGAGAATGAGGGGGTGTGACGTCAGGCTCATTATTACCAGAGAGGCGGCACGAGTGAACCACTCCGAGTAGTTGCTGGCACGTTAGTTCGCTCCAATATCAACGCGCCTAGCATATTTCATAATATCCGAAGTGACATGGTCCTTAATCAAATGACCACGGCCAGCAACAACACGCAGAATATCAGCAGTCGCAGCTCTGTTGCCCAATATGTTGATATGATCAGACGCCTGCTCTCCACCACGGATGTCCTTAAACGCAGCCAACGGAGTATGCTCAAACTCGCGAGTGACAATCCTTACCCCATGAGGATTGAACAATGGCTTTCGCCATCCATCAGCACACATATAGCCGAGCGATATCAGCGGCACTGTTCCATCGCCTTCACCATTGACAACGCCCGTCTCCACATTGTACAGGTGCGGACGAGGCGTCTTGTCAATCCTTAGCTCCGGTGCACGGTGATTGTCGCCGCCACCATTCGCACCTGCACTGTCTTCCGTGTAGTGGTATGCGCGCTCCGTCACTGCGCCGTGGCCATAAAGACAGTATATGGTGAGGTTGGGTGCGTTTGGTAACTGGTGCTGTAACGGGTTAGTCCATGCTCGGTGATCATCTCTGTGTGCATCCATCTCCTCTTGTGTCCGGAAGAGCCCGTAGCTGTAATCGCGCTGCAGCAGCCGCAGTCCATCTTTGCTCAGCGCGCGGAATAGCAACTGCAGCGCGCCTTCCATCGTCTGGTTCTGGAACTCGGCATTCCCACTGTCAAACCGGAGCTGGCTGCCATACGTCACCGTGGCCTGGGCGTGCTGGTGTCCGTTGCGGGACCCCTCGGTGGCAACAGTGACGTCCGTGGTATCGGCGACAAGGTCGTCGGGCGCGCCATCACAATCGCCCCAGATTGCATTTCCGCCCTTGGGCAGCAACGAGGGCAGCCCGGTCCACGAGCGGAAGATCCGCGCCAGATCTTTGCGGTTCATGAAGTGGTCGAGCAAGTAACTGGCCAATGGCTGCACCGTCTCACGCTGTTCGCCCGAGAGCAACGACGAAAGCGTTTTTGGTACGCCCAGCGTTGATCCTGCCAAGTTGACCACCGCTTCCATGTGCGTATCCACCCACGACGGTCCGCCCCGCCCGCCTTCCTCTGATCCAACCCAATTCATAAAGTACTGGACGACCTGCGATCCCATCGAATGCGCGACCAACACTGTTTTCTTTCCAGTCGCGCGATATGACAACTCCATACGGCTCTGGAGCCTGCTAAAATACTGATCGCGACGCTCGAGGTCGTAATATGATAGTCGCCAGTCGTATGCAGCCAGCGTCATATCGTTGCTGTCGTATCCAAGTGCCGCCAAGTTGGAGATGGCTTTACCCCAGATCCAGTATCCAGTTATGAAGTAGTCGGCTGCATCGAGTCCCTGGGCAGCCCGCAGCTTGATGTTGGGCGGATCGAGCCCCGTCCGTGTGTCCAGCATCATATGCTCGACCCAGCACTCCTTGTCAAGTAGAATCGCTTTAAACATTGTCGACGTCCCCCACAGCCGTTGGCGAAAATACGGCCGCGAGCAGTTCGAGGTGCTCCAGCTCTCGAGTCCCGACGAAATAATGCCGGGCACCAATATCACGTTGTGCATCTTTTCCAGCGCCTCCTCACGAACGAGCGTTAGAGCCGGCTCGAATTCTCCCGTCGCATGGCTAGTTGCGGCCGGATCCGAGCCATCCATGGCCAATAGTCGGGACATATCGCGGACAAAGTCGTCCGGTAACAGGCTGTCGGGGAGAAGTGATGTCACCTCAAAGTCACCGAGTAGCTCCTGCACCCAGTTTATATGAGTGTTTTGCGTTGGATTCACGTATACTATCCCGCCCAGTGCTGCGAGCACTCCGATGGCAATGCCTGCGATAAACCACCGCCGCCGCCCGGTCCGTTTTTGCAGACTGAGCTTTGCTAGCCGATAGCCAAGCACCGGCGAGACGCCGTCCGCTTCTGGCTCTTTGTCTGCTGGCGTCTCACTCCCATGCCGCGGGGTGTCGATGGCCGTGGAGATATCTGTCCCGCTCGACTGCGCCCGCTGTACGCCCCTGCGCTGCCGCACTGTGCCGTCGCGGCTATCCTGCGACATGCTCGGTGGGGCGCGTGCTGTCCAGTGGAGGAAGAGGAAGAAAGCGTGCGTGCCTTGGGGGGAGTCTCGCGGAGGAAGAACAGCAGTGCCTATTGCAGCACGGAGAGGTGCTGATGAAAAAAAGTGCGGAACTGTCCTCTCTCCCTGGGCCGCTTGGGCATTGGTGATCGAGCAGCGCAGGTGAGTGGTGGCAAGTGTCAGGCGGGCACGCCCCTCCCCGCCGCCTTGCAGCTTGATCGATCCGGCTGAACAGGTGGCTCGACTCGAGCCGCGGCGCCGCGAGCCGGCAGGGGAAGGTGCTGACTTTGCACGCTTCTTCCTCGTCTCTGCGAGGACACGCGCTAGTGTTGTTTCGCCGGGTCTGTTCAACTCGGCATTTCTGCATTTCGTCCTTGCGCAGTTTTTTTGGTTGTTGAGGAACGCAGCGTGCCCAATGGATAATCAGGAGCAAATTCAGCAGGCGGAGCTGGCCACCAGTGACGGGGAGAGCCACGGCCAGCCAGTGGATACAGCGGACGGCGGGCCGCAAGAGATGCTGCCCAACGGGTTGACGCGCGCGCAGCAAGAGGGCGTGGATCGGGCTCGAGCATTCGCGATGGAGCTGCAGCAAACAGTGTTTAAGGATCTGATGGAGACAGAGCGGTCCAAGAAGGAAGAGGAGAGCCGACCGCCGGCTGGCACTGTCAACCCGGGGCTAATGGCAGGGATGGACGCGCGTAACCACTCGTTGATGTCGCGGGTATATGTGGGATCAATCAACTTTGAGCTGACAGAGGAGCACATAAATCGGGTATTTTCCGAGTTTGGATCGGTGCGTAGCGTGAGCATGTCCAAAGACGCCACGACCGGCCGACACAAGGGGTTTGGGTTTGTCGAGTATGATGTACCCGAGGCAGCGTCGCTGGTAATGGAGGTGATGAATGGTACAATGCTGGGTGGGCGACAGCTACGGATCGGCCGGCCCAACAACTATAACGTGGCGGTTACGCAGGACTTTCCAGAGCCGCCGGCTGAGCGCATATACTTGGCCAACGTCAATGAGGCGATTGGGGAGGACGTGCTCAGGGAGATATTTGCGCCGTTTGGCGAGGTAAAGGCGTGTGTGCTGGCACCGGACATGGTGTTGCGCAAGCATCGCGGCTGGGGGTTTGTGGAGTTTGCAGAGGCCGACGCAGCCGACCAGGCCGCGATGGCGATGAACGGGTTTCAGCTGGGGAACCTGGTGCTGCGTGTGCGAAAGTGCGTGGTGGGCGGCCCGCTGGGCGAGGGGATGGCGGCCCTGGACGCGGAGCCGCGCGCGCTGCCGCAGCCGGTAGTGCAGCCGCCGCAGCAGGTGATGGACGTGGTGGCCAGCATCAACAGGAGTATTGGCATACCAGAGGCGCCGGAATCGACAGGCGCAGCGGCCGCATCGGGCGGCGGGGCCGGGGCGGCCGAGGGTGTGGCGGCGGGGTCGACGGTGGTGGTTCTGGAGAACGTGGTTGGCGGGCGGGAGGAGGTGGACGACGAGCTGGCAAGCGACATGGCGGGCGAAGGAGCAAAGTGCGGGCGGATCGCCAGGGTTGTCGTCCACATTGCATCGGCCGGGGAGATGGCGGCCAACGCAGACCAGCTGGCCGGCGAAGTGAGCATATTCGTGCACTATGCCGACCCCAGGTCCGCCGCCGGGGCGCTCGAGCTGTTTGGCGGGCGCTGGTTTGGCGGGCGGCGGGTGTCGGCACGGCTGTTTGACACTGACCGGTACCGCGTGGTCACCAGCGCCGACACGATGGTATATATACCGTAGCGCCTTCCGCTAGGAGGGGGGGCGTGGAGAGGCAGCCTCTCGCTCTGTGTGTGTAGCCGTTTCGCCATTGTCCTTAATGTCTGGAAGTCACCCGCCCTTTTCCGCTCGGCAGCGGTGGCCGCCACAATGGACGTTAGATGGCTAGCGCACCCACCCGCCCATTGCTTGGTCCCCCGATTGACCAACGCCCGCCGCCATTGTAGGGCTTGGGAGGCGCGGGATGAGCGCCCGACACGGGGGCGCGCGTGCGTAGCGACCGGCGGCAAGCAGGCGACCCGACCCGCTCCCCGCCCCTGCGAAGGCCTCAGGGGGGCATGCCGCCCCTTGGGCGCCCCGCCAGTCCGCGTGGTCGGTGGCCGGGCCGATGCACAGGAGCAACGCGGCAGGTCGTGATTCCGAAGCCGCCAATCCGCCACCGCCATGCGCCCCTACAGCGCCTGCTCGCGCGTGCAGGAGGGGGCGGCGGCCCTGCCACTCGGTCGCGCCCGCCGGCCCATGCGCGTGCGGTGCTGGAGGCACTGCGCCCGCCGGCCCAGGCGTATGCGGCGCTGGAGGCGCTGTGCCCGTCGGGCCCCGTTGCGCGCGGCGGCTGGGCAGCAGAAGGCAGAGGAAGAGGCAGGCGCGGTGATTGGAGAGGGGCGCTATCCGCGGGGGGGGGCGGGGCGGGGGGTTTGTGACCTCCCCCACGGCCCCGGCGCGGCGGGGTGGTCCGCGTGCCCTGAGCCGCCGGCCTGAGCCGCCGGACGCGCGTCTCTGGCGGCGGCTGGGGGGTGGGCCGATTCTACGGCCCCGAAAAACGTCGTGGTGGGCGCGGCCCTGCGTGCATGGCAGGGGCGGGATGCGTGCTTTTCATCTCGGGGGGCGGGCGGCTCCTCGGCTGGCTGGCGCTCCTGCCGAGAGGACCTGGTGGCAGGGCGCCGCGGATCGGTCCGCGCTTGCCCCTCGCGGGCACGGCGCGCAAGCAGTGCCCCGTCGTACGGCGCCGCCCCCCACGCCCCATGCCCGGGAGATGCGGGCGGCAGTCTGCGAGCAAGAAGCGTGCGCAGTCGGCAGCACCGCCCCTCGGCCCGCGTCGCTTGCGGCTCTGTTCGCGAGCGGGGCGGGTCTCCCCGGGCCTGGCAAGTAGCAGCGCCGACCGAGGCTCTCCTTTGCTCTTCGCGGTCACCATCGGTGGTTCTGGTGCTCCATTCATTGCCGCCCCCCCCTTTGCGCCGTCGACGCCGACCCCCGCCCGCCCGTTCTCGCTTGGCCCCTTTGGCTGTCCGCCTTGCGTGCCGGCGGCCGGGGCACCCCCCTTTCTCTTCTCCCGGAAATCTTTCAGTCTGTGACTAGGCGGGCGATTTAGGCGGGGCCTTACTCTTCGTTTTGCTTTTTTGCGCGCTTGCCCATCACCGGCCAGAAGGGGTGCCCGCTATCGCTTCTGTCTGGGCTGCATCGCCTGCCTCGCCTGCCTGGGCTGCATCGCCTGCGTTGCCTGTCTCTCCTGCCCAAGCCCGCCCATCCTTCCCGCCTACGCTACTGCGCCATTTATTTCCTGGTTTCCCATTCTCCTTTCCTCGCGCCCGCCCGCCGCCGGGGGTTTTGTTCCCGTTCCCGCACCAGCAAGGCCTGGGTCGCGCTCTTCTCCACGGCCCGCCTGGCCCCCTCCTACTCTGTCCACATACCAACCCACCCACCCCCCGCTGCCTCGCTCTGCTTGACGCACCCCGCCTCACCCCCTGCTCCCCCACACACTGCGCGCTCCTGCAGCATGGAGGTCGACCAGAGCCCCGAGGAATACTTCCGCCAGCATGCGGCCGCCGCGCTCCTGCACAGCGACGCCGACGGTCGCTCCGACGACCCACGAGGCAAGTACCGCGCGCGCTAGGCAGCCGCCGAAACAGACAGGGCCCCCCGCCAGCAGCTCCCGGCCCACAGCCCGCCGCCCGTGCCCGATGCGCCCGGAAAGAGGGGTGCTGAGGCGTCCACGGGCGTGTGCGCTTCTGGGCGATTTGCCTTTGGCACTGCTATTTTGTGTGGGTGGCGGGGGGGTGCGGGATCACCCCCCCCCTGCACCCCCTGCATACCCACCCCCCGGCCAGTCTCCACTCCGGCATGGCGCTTGCAGCTCGCGCGGCTGGCCGTGCCCCTGCCTCATGCCCTCCCCCCGTCTTCTTGTTCCGCGCGCATCCTCCACCCACCCCGCGGCTGCTGCGTCGCGCAGGGCCGGCCCATCTGACCCGTCCCGGCGCGGGCGGAGAGGATGTGCGCGCGCGCAATGGAGGGGAGGATGGGCCAGCGGGCGGCCAAGGGCCAGCTGGCGTACTGCGTCGCGCGGGCTCCCTCGCCTCCCCCGTCCCGCCCGGCCCCCCGCCGCCGACTGATCCGCCTGGCCCCCCACCGCCGCTCCCACCCGTGTAGAGTCGTGGTCCGAAGTCGAGGACGCCAGTGACGCCGAGGACGACCCCTCGGTCATCAGAAAGAAACGCATTCTACGCTACGGCCGCGAGCGCCTTTCCAGCATGCGCAAGCGCTTTGAGGCTGCCAAGGCGAGGTAAGGCCCCACCCATGCCAATCTGCCCCTCGCGCGTCCTCATCCTCGGGCCTCCCCCGCCCACAAAGGCTGCGGGGGGGCCGCCGTGTGCGCTCGTGGAGAGCCCACGTTGGAACGGGGGGGGCCTGGCGGCGTCTGCCCCGCCCCGGCCAATGGGCGCGCCGCCGTCACCTGACTTCTGGCTTTTCTCTCCCTCTTGCGCAATGGCCCGCCACAATGCGTGTGCATGATCGCGCCGCCCCATCGCTCATGATCCCCCCCGTGCTGATGCCCGCGTATCACGGCCCGCCCTCCCCCACGTCCGCTGTAGGCTGTATGACGAAAAGCAGCTCCAGCTCGATCTCGAGCTGGAGCAGTTGCATAACGGCACCCACCCGCAGTACAGGGCGTTGCTCGACCAGGCCGACGCGCGCTGGTCGCAGCGTCTGGCCACCATCGAGTTCAAGCTCGATTGCCGCCGCGATCTGGCCCAGAAGAACCTCGCCTCGTCGCACCGGTCCGCCGCCGCCACCCTCGTCACCACCCGCGGGGAGCTGCGCCAGCGCATGATCCTCCGCCGTCGCCGCCGCCAGTGGGCCCTGGCCGACGAGATGCGCGGCCTCGAGCGGATCCACGAGGCGGTCGCGGCCATCGCCCGCCCGCTGGCGACTAGCGACGCTGCCGATCGGCCGGCCAAGGCTGCCGCCGCTCCGCTAGACTCGGACCACCTGCTCAATATCCCCGACACACATCTGCCCAAGGCCGACGAGGATGCAGACCTATCGGCGATCTGCGGCATACCGGCCCTCTTGAACCACGTTGTCGTAGATGATGATGACGATGACGACGACGGCAGCGATCCCTATCCCGCGCTCGATGCCTACGCGCCCCCCGCACCCGAGACTGCGCCCGCTGTTGCTATTACCGCTGCCGCCGATGCCCGCGCAACTGGACATGCCGAATACGCGTACCAGGGCGCGCCAGAGGCCATTCCTGGCGAGATTGCCGCTCCCGCCCAGGACCACGGTGCACAGGAGCACTCGCGTGTGTACCACGGCCACTATAACAGCACCGCTGTGCCGCACGCTGTGCCGGCAGGCGACCACGCGTACTACCAGGGATCGTCGGATTACTACTCGCAGCAGCCCCCGCCACAGCAGCAGAAGCAGCAACAACAACATGGTGCCGACGAGAGGCCTACCGGCAGCGGGACGGCCCCTTACAGCACAACCACGGCTGGCCGCGTGTACAACGCTGACGACCGGTATCCATATGCGCAAAATGGGCCGTCGGATCATCCCCGGCACTCATCGTCGCACTCGCGGGTCGCGGATCTGCTGCACTCTGGCGCAGAAACCAACGGGAATGGTGCCTTGCCAGGAGCTCACTCAACAGCTGCGTATTATGATGGCAAGACGCCTGGTCCGGCAGCCAAATACTCGTCTGGGGCGGCGAGTGGAAAGCACGAAATTGCTGGACCAGAGTACGATGACACGCCAAGCAAGCGCCAGCGTATGATGCAGCAGGCAGCTACGTGGCCAGCCACGGCCCAACACTATGCACATGAGACCCCGCAACAGTCCCACCTGCCGCCACCGACACAGCAGCAGCAGCAGCCACAACAGTTGCAGCCGCACTACCGCCATCAGGATGGTAGGGCGTGGGCCGCCAGCGCTGACCCCAGCACAGCCATACCCCCCGTGTACGGCTACAACGGACAGACACGCCACTACAACACGGCCCAGCAGTATGCATACCAAACTCCGCACCAGCAAAACGAGCAGTACTACTCGGGATCGTCAGCGTACTATCACGGCTCGTCAAAGTACGACTATGCCAATGGCTCGGCTTACTACTACCCACAGCAGCAGCAGCAGCAGCAACAGCCGCAGCCGCAGCAGCCGAAACAGTCGCACCAGCAGCACTCGGCGCATTACCACCAGAATGCAGACGATGCCTATTACTACCAGCAGCAACAAGCAGCCGGTGCATACCCGGCGGCCTATGCGCAGGACTACCAGGCTCCAGGCAGCAGTAGCTATGCGGGTCTTGATACGGGCGTCTCGATGCCGCCGCCTGTTTCGCCAAAGCAGCATGGCGGGAGGTACGCGCAGCAGGGTGTCGCTGGTCACAGCGCTGGAGGTGGGTGGGGCGAATACCAACACCACAGTCAGATGCAGCATGCGGGTCAGTACCACCAGTACTCGAATCAATATCAGCAGCAGCAACAGCAACAGCATCATCAGAGCCAAAACCAGTACTCGCAGGCGGCAGGAGCGGCCAAGGGCGCTCAGCAGCCCTACTACCACCACCACCACCACAGCGGCAGCAGCGGGTATTACGCAGGCCACCCACAGCGGGTAGCAGCGGAGACAGGTGTCGGCGCCGATGGGTACCACTACGGGCCATCGACGCTGCCCAACGTCCGCTAGCGGGTCGCCCCCCACACCCCCCTTTTTTCTTGCTATACTGCTTGTTGTGGACTGTCAAATGTGTACTGTACGGATGTTCCAATCCATCGATCACCACGTGGGCCTGGGGAGATAGTCTCGATCAGCAGGCGGATGAGGGGCGGCCGCGCTGAATACAAGAGAGACCCACGAGGGAGAGTGGACCGGACTTTGCCTTTCTTCTCCGCGGAGCGCGCTCTTCCCTTATCACATCGCCTAGTCCAACTGATCTCCTTCCCTCCTCTTCACCTTTGCCTTATCTTGACCTGCGCGGCGCTGTTGCAAATAACGATGCCAATCAAACTCGGATGTGTACCAGAGCACTTTTCAGCGCCGCTGATGTATGCCGCAGAACAAGGCGAGCTGGAAGGGGTCGAGCTGACCATGTGCAAACGCAAGTAATCTCACTATAAGCAGAGCAGCACGCTCCACCGTGGTGCGATACTGATAAACCAAAGTAATAACCAACGCCATTGCAGGACTATCGTGTGGCTCTGTAGTCGGTACTGGCGATGTAAGTTTGAATGGTTATTTTGCTGTTGCTGCTTTGCGGGTGTTTTGCAACTGCCCAACAAAAGAGTAGGGAGAGGCGGGTGGCATTTGTCGTAAAAAGTTCACTTGGATGTGTGTGCTGTTCTTCCCTCGTGGGTTACCCGTAGATGGTTAAGCGGGTGCTTAGCGGCGAATTGGATGCGGCCATTTGTGTAACGGAGGGACTTGTGGCAGGGATTGACAAGTATCGGGATAACGGATTAAGGATGTGCGGGACGTTTGTGAAATCTCCACTACGCAAGTATCAAAGCCGTAAGCTAGTGCTGCGGAAGAAAGTGTGTTGTGCGGATAACTGGTGGGAGCGACTTTAAGCGTCGGTACCAGTAACCACTAACATGTCCGTGGTTGCATTCGTCGTCCATGGTGTAGCTTGGGCGGTGTCGATCAAGGGCGATTCGCCGTATTGCTCGCTGGATGACTTGGCGTTTGGTGCGACGTTTGGAATAAGCAGAGAAGGGAGCGGGAGCGAGGTGATGGCGAAATATGCCAGCAACATATACGAATGGAAGACGCCAAAGTTTGCGGTTCTAGGCGATGTCGGCAACTTGGTTCAAGGAGTTGTGGATGGAAAGGCGGATGCGTTCCTTTGGGAACGCACCACTATGCAGCGACACTACTCGACTGGAGCGGTCAGATATTTGGGTACCGTAAAGCCGCCGTGGCCCGCATTCGCCATAGCGGCCATGCAGCCGTTTGTTGACAGTGGCCGAATGACCGAGCTGGCGGAAAAGCTACGCCGCGCAGTCCATGTGTTTATGGAGGAATTGCCTACCGATCAGCGCATTGCTTTCATTTGCGATAGGTTGGGGTACTCGAACGACGATGTTTGTTTGTGGCTGGACGATGTTGTTTTTGCTGACCCTGCGATGGTTGATAGGGTTGCGGTTGCCAAGGTTGTGGCTGCACTCCAAAAGGCCTCGGTTGTCGGTTCTATTGATGTCGACAGTGTTGTGGCAATGCGCGAGTAGCGCACAAACATATGTGTTGGCCTTTTGTCAGTAGACAACGCGGCGGTGGGTTTGGGGGTTTAATCAGCCCCCCTGGTGCGCTTGTGCCACGCCATTATCCTCGTCTCAATCAAATACACTTGCCTCTGATGGCGATGGAACGAGAAGCAGCCCGCGCCCCCTCAGGAGGCGGCGTCTCACACGCAAAGGCGGTGGCTGAGCGGGATTTCAAAGTCCGGGCCCATGGGAACAGGAACAGGGGAGGATTTGCGCATGCCTCGCAAACGAGTTCCCTGCAGCGCAAGGACCGGTGGGCCTGGAAGGGGCGGGGGGGGGGCCGCGAAGGCTGGCCTCCCTGCTCTCTGCCTCCCCCCTGGGAAAGGGGCGCGCACCAATAGTGCAAAGGCGCCCTTTGTGGGCTGCCATGGCCGCGTGCTGCGCCCAGGCCTGTGTCGCGCGCGGGCCGGCGCTGCGGGCTGGACAGACGGCTCCCGGGCGCCAGGAGAGGCGACGTTCCGTGCGGGCGTGGGCGCGGGCGGCGCAGCAGTGGAGGGAAAAATTTTCCGCTGGACATGGCGCTTTGCCGCTCTTTGTTGACGCGGAAGGCGACGCAGCCAATGGGCGGGCGGGCTGGAAGGGGCGGTTGGCACCCGCGGCGGTGGGGGGTGGTTGACACCCGAGGGGGGAGCGGCGCGGCCACCCCCCGTTCCTCGTCGCTCTGCAAAAGACAACAACAACATGGCTGCTGCGGGTGCCAATCGCCCAGGAGCCAAAACAAGAAAAGCAGGAGTCTGGGACACGCGTGCGCGACCGCCGCGCGCGCGCCCACGCGTTCTGCTCCACTCGAGAAAGGCCTCTGGAATTTTCGCTCACTCACACACCACCTCGGTGGCACTTTGGCTCCCTGGCTCCCTCTTTCGCTTCCCACCCGGGGGGACGACTCCAGCGGCCGCTGTGGATCTTACTGGCGCGTGCCAGCCCCGGCGTTCCTTTCTTTCCTTTACTTCGTTTTTTTTTGGTTTGCCGCCCCGCTCACTCTATTAAGCAAGGCGCCTTTGTCTGCTCGCTCATACTCATTTGGCTCGCCTCTGCTCTCCCCAGCTGTACTTGTCTTTTGCTTGCCGGCTCTTGTCCTAGAAACACGCCGCTACAGGCAACACCTCCACAGCCAGCCGCGCGCCCAAAGCCCATGGCTGACACACCGCGGCGCCCGGACAGGCGCGGGCTGCGCAAGAACAATACCGCACAGGACACACTCGATACGCCGCGGCGCCGGACCCCGGCGCTGCGGACCTGTACGTCGTTTCCGGCCCTGCTTTTGTCTGGGAGCGACTCTGCGCTCGTAGTTACGCCAGAGCGTGCTGCGGGCGAGCTGAGCGTGGCCGAGTCGCCCGAGTCGGCGGGCGCGCAGACGCCAACGCCGACGCCGTTCCACGCACCGCTGCTTCCGCCACGGACGACACACCGGCGGCTGACGTTTACCCCGGCGGGCTCGGTGGCGGGCCCCGCGCCCCCGCTATTCACGCCGCCGGCAACAAAGCTGGTGCGGCCGGACCCGTCCGTGTTTGCGTCGACAGGGCTGCAGTCGAAGAAGCAGCTGGCGCGCACAGAGCGCGTGTCGCTGGTGGCACCCGAGACACCATGTAAGCGCGAAGGCGAGCGGGCCCCCGCCGATATCCGCCTGGGCAAGCACCCGCACCCGTCGACCGGCAGCCTGCGCCGCACCCGCAAAAAGCCGCACGTCGGCCCCGGCGACGAGCTGTTTGACACTCCGAGCCGCCCGCGCCAGAACACGCTGGTCGACGACGGCGGCCCGCGCGGCGGCCGGCCGCTGCCGCCGGTGTTTGCGCCGCAGCACCAGCAGCTGCTGCAGAGTCTGGGCGCGGACGCCGACTGCCGCCAGTCGTGGACAGAGTCGAGCGACGCGGGCTCCGTGTCGTCCGCTGCAACCCTGGCGCCGGCGTCGCCGGGCCGCGCCAAGCCGTGCCCGCCGCTGGCGATGGATACGGACGACGAGCTGGACGACGTGTTCTCGCGCCCGTCGCTGCCGTCGCCGCGCATCGTGGCCAGCGAGCGCCCGCAGATGCCGCAGGTCGTGCAGGGCTACGCAACCAACTACCCGCACTTTCTGCGCCGCGAGTACTTTGAGCGCCCGCCGCACTCGCTGGCCTTTCTGTCGCCCAGCGACGAGTTCCGCATCGACGGCCTGGGCTACCTGGACTACTACGCCCACCAGTTTGAGGTCCTGGGCCGCGCGGGCGCCGGCAACTTTGCGTCCGTGTTCAGCGTGCGCTGCGTCGACGACGGCCGCACGCACGCGATCAAGAAGACGCGCCAGCCGTTTGCGGGCCGCGCCGAGCGCGCGCGGCGGCTGCGGGAGGCCGAGATCCTGTGGGCGCTGCCGCGGCGCGCGGCGCTGGTGCGGCTGGAGGACGCGTGGGAGCAGTTCGGCCACCTGTACCTCCAGTTTGAGCTGTGCGAGGGCGGCAGCCTGGCCGAGTGCCTGGACCGCCGCGCCCAGCTGCCGGCGGAGCGCGTGCCCGAGGCGCGCGCGTGGGCGGTGCTGGCGCACGCGGCACTGGCGCTGGCGCTGGTGCACGCCCAGGGCGTCGTGCACCTCGACGTCAAGCCGGCCAACTTTCTGCTCACCAGCGACTTTGACGACACGCGCGCGGCGCTGCGCGAGGGCTGGCTGAAGCTGGCCGACTTTGGCCACGCCATGCGGCTGCCGCACTCGCAGCCCGCCTGGGCCGAAGAGGGCGACCGCGCCTACATGGCCCCCGAGGTGCTGCGCGGCCAGTACACGCCGCCCGCCGACGTCTTCGGCCTGGGCATGATGATGCTGGAGATTGTCGCCGACATCGTCCTGCCCGACAACGGCGTCGAGTGGTCCAAGCTGCGCGAGGCCTGCTTCGACGACCCCGCCTTTGCCGCCCTGCCGTACTCGCGCGCGCTGCTCGACACCATCAAGCGCATGCTGCACCCGAACCCCGTCCAGCGCCCGACCGCCGCACAGCTGCTGGCGCTCGACCAGTGCCGCACGTACGCCGGCGGCGCCTCCGTTGCCGCGCCGCGCCTCGTGCGGGCCGCCACCATCGACCTCACGCCCCGCACGCTCCCGCCGCCGCTGCCGCCGATGCCCGCCACCGCCCGCCCGATGGCGACCCGCTCCGAGTCCGCCGGCCCGCGCCGCCCGGGCCTGGCCCGCCGCACCGCCAGCGCCGCGCACTGAGGTCCCCCGCGTCCCTCGATCTCGCCGAAAATCGACTCGTGCCGTGGCCGCAGCATGCATCACTCCCATTGGCCACCCCCATTCATCTCTTGTGTATTAATCAAATCCTTCTGATCAAGCCATGGCTGCCGCTTGCCCGCCGCCGTCCGCCACCACCGCGCGGACGACGCACGGGTCGTCCAGCCCGTAGAACGACAGCGCGCGCGTGTCGTTGTCCATCAGCGCCCAGTCCGCATCGCCGCCGTCCGCGCTGCGCACATACAGGGCGATAGGGCCGCGGCGGCCGGCCAGCCGCGCAACCAGCGCGCGCAGCTGGCGGACCAGCATCGTGCGGATGAGCGGACGTGTGTAGACGGCCAGCGGGGGGTGGTCTGCGCCCAGGCCGCATGCGATCTCAATCACAGTCTCCGCCAGCCGCGCCTTGAGACGCGACTCGAGCTGTGCAATACGCGGGGCGCCGTGTGCAGCCACAAGCTCTTTGATCCGCGGGAACCTGGCTGCCATGGCCGGCACCAGCCCGCTGCTGGAAGCGCCGACGGCAGCTGCACATAGCGACAAGTAATGACGCTCAAGCTCCGTTCGCTCGATAGCAGTGACCTCGGACCTGTCGATTTTAGTAACGTGCGGTAGGCGGGCGACCAAATGCGTACGAGAGTGGTTCTCGCCGTCCACTATCGGCGTGTTTGCGGCAATAAGCGCGCGGAGCGATGGAATGCCACATAGTGCATCAATACTGGCCCATTCTGCAATTGCGGTGCGACTGACATCAAGTGCTTGTAGGCACGGGAATGCGCCGGCGGGTAGTACTGGAATAGCACAGAGATTGCCATTGTCGCTGATATCCAGCAGCGACAAGTGCGGCAGCGAACTGAACGGTATAATTGAAGTGATTTGGTTACCACCCACGCGCAGTTCACGTATCTGCCACAGTGCAAGGCTGCTGGAAGGGTCCGTGAGGCTACAGCAGCTGAACGACAGTGATTTCACCGCAAGCCGTGAGGTGATAGTTTGGGCATCTTCCCAGCCGAGCAACGGCATTCCATCCAAGCGCAGCGTATCCACCGTAGTCGGACACGGCACACCACCACCCCGCGAATCCTCGAGATGGTTATAGCTTACATCAACCACATCCAAATGCCTCTGTGGCAGCTCAATCAGAATCCGCTCCACATCAAGCCAGCTCGTAAAGTAATTATCGCTGAGCAATAGTGTTGTAGCACTTTCCAACACATCCAGTTTGCAGTCCGTTCCAAACACTCGCAGCGATTCCGCACCAACAACTTTGAGCGACTTTAAATCGCCTTGTTCCATTGCCACGCGCTCCATACCAACAGATTCCACACGCCCCCGTTTGCCATCGATATTCTGCGGCAACAGTTTTGCTATCTCGTTAGCATCCACAATATACCGTTGCCTAATAGCACTCAGTAGCGGTTGTCCCCAATCCATTCGCGAAACCCTCCTAACAAATGACCCCCTCGCGTGTTGGTGTTGTGGAAGCCGACAAGTAAAGTATCTTTTTCCATTTATACTACCATCGTGTTTGCCTCTGTTTGGCGACTCCCACTCAACTCCTAGCCACTCGCCTTGGCTTCCAACTACCGGTCCAACGTATCGAACAATCCCACTTTCTCCGTCAATGGAAAACCAACGTCCCAAGTATTCAGATCCGGTCATCGCGTTTGTTGATATCTCTTTGCCGCTTATAGCCGTTGGTATAGCAGTGTAGCAAAAGGCGTCAGCGAGAAGGAGCTGAAGAGACACGGATCAAGCACCCTATTTCGCTGCTGCCCGCCTCCCACTAAGGCTGTTCTGCCGCCCTGGCAAGCGCGATGGCCGAATTATGGACCTGCTACCATGACAATGCTAGCGCGGCACAGTAGATTTGGTGTTTAGGAGCGGGTGTCGTTAAGAAGGGAGTCCCAAGAATCGACATGGAGGCTGCCTGCGTTCGTCATACACTCCTTTCCCGGCCTCACAAAGCAGTTTCTCGTTTGCCAAGTTTGGAAATATGTTCTACGCCTACAAGGAAGCTCGTTAACTACTATTTCTCTTGCCACTAGTACCGTTGACAACAAGGCCAGCACTTTGACAGCCAGCGAACAGTATCCACTTGGAATACCCACTATGCTGGTGCGCTGGAGCGCTGCCTGAAACGGGGATCCACAAAGAGTGTGACAGGGCTAGGCTTGCGGCTGAATCATCTAAATCCAAGTGCTCGAACAAATCCGGTAATGAATCTTTTGCGACTGACTGGCCGGAGGGATGACCCAGCGCCGACTGGGCGACTCCGCAGCCATGCACAAAAAGAGCAGGGTGCATCCTTGGTAGACTCGCTTGCGTCGCACGCTTGGGCATGCAGGTTGGGGCAACGGAGCGGCCAGCTGCCAACCCCGTGTCGCGGCGGCCAGCTGAGACTTTGGCAGCGGCCTCGCGCCTTTCTGTCACACAAAGTGGACGCCCCACTCCTTAGGCGGTCACGCTTAGGTTTCCACGAAGTGCGCCAATGGATAGCGGTCGCTTTATAGCAGCAGCGCTGCCTGGAAGTGGGGTTGGCACCCCCAAGTGTTTTTTGTGACAGGGGAGGACACCAAGCTGGTGTTGGCAGCAGCGCGCCTTTGCCGGCATATAAAACCGATTGCCCGCTGGCCACCTCCCTTATCAAACATTCCGTCTTTCTCCATCCACCGCACTCCTTCCCAAGATCTCCAGCCGTCTACCGCCTATCCAGCACAAGCAGCGCTACATTGTTGTCATCGAAACATGGGCAGCCGAGGCAACCATGGAGAATACTATGTCACGTTGATGGACGACTCAACGGTGGGGCAACTCAAAGCACAGCTGGTGGCACAGCATCCCGCCGCTGTGCAGAGTGTGCACCATGTGTTTTTTGACAACCATTGCAGGTGTGATTATGATGAAATACCACAAGAATATGCCCGGGTAGAAGCCGAGATCATTAGAACCAATGGTAGACATGGTGTAGTGGTGGTAGTACTCGTATTTTCGTATTGATATCACATGCAACCAGTAAGTCCAGTGGATTGTATCCTCCTCTGCTTGGAGTTGCTTCCATCGGCTTCGATGCTGCTACAAGTGGAGCTGCAGATATCCCCCGAGCTGCGCAGGGACGCTAGTGTACTCAGACATGGTTACACAGAATAGGTAGTCTCTTGTTCTTGCTCGCCAGCATGTCTTTTCGCTCACTCGGGACACCAGGCATGCTTGGTCTTGCCACTGCCGTTCATTAGCCCCTTTACGTTGACAGAATGGTTTGTAAACAACCACTTCCAATATATGCTGCTTGATGACCACTAGTGCAACCAAACCAAGCTACCCGCTAGACACCTTCCACATGCTGCTACTTTGCAAAGAGGCATAAGAGCAAGCCCACAGCAGCAATGTATGCCGGCGAGGAGAATCAGTCAACATCAACAACGATAAACGAGATAAAGTGGGAAGAAATGAAATGAAAAAATGTGTTTCTTATTGCTTTGCAGGTAGCGACGTTGTCAAAGTTGGTGATGTGGGCAATCTGGTACGCGACAAGAAATGCTCATGAGCACGAGCAGCCCAATCCTCCATATCCACAACCAAAGCCTCTGCCTCTTGTAACCACGGGTGGTCGAGGAGGTTCTGGTAATTGGGCCGACTAGCAGACTCCTTTCGAAGACACTGCTGGACAAAGTCGCAGGCAGAATTGGAGTACTTGTCAATGGGCAGTTTGGGTGGGTCGCCATTGACGATGGCATCGAGCTGGTCAAACACATTGGCAAACCCGGCGGTCTCATACGGGAAGCGGCCGCTGGCGGCTTCGACGATTGTGAGCCCCAGTGACCATACATCCGATTGGATAGTATACCCATCGGGTCCCGACGTGCAGATGATCCGCTCGGGCGCCATGTAGCTCTGGCAGCCCACGTGTGTCTTGGCCAGTGACTGGTTCAGCTCGCCGGATACGCCAAAGTCGCACAGTTTGACATCGCCCTTCTTGTTGACCAGGATGTTGGTGGGCTTGACGTCGCGGTGGATAATTCTGAGCTCGTCTTTGAGGAACTGCAGACCGCGCACCACCGAGTGGGTGATCTTTCGCAGCACGGGTTCAGGGATGCCGGCAGGGTAGAGGCGATCGAGGGAGCCAAAGTCCATATACTCCATCGAGTAGTATACGCAGGACTCGATAAAGAACGCGCCGTAGAAATCCACAATATACGGCGATCTCGCCTTGTGCAATACGTCCAGCTCCATGATGATTTGCTGCAAGCTCCGCTTGCTCAGCTCCAGCCGAATCTCCTTTAGCGCCATGGTCACATGGGTCGGCTCGTGGAACACCTTGTGCACCACTCCGTACTGTCCCCGGCCAAGCTCGCCCAGCACCTGGAGCTGCGCCATCGAGATCTTGTAGCTCTTACCGTTGCTAAAGTCCACGCCATTCGCGCTGATGACGGCTTTGCCCTCGAAGCTCAGGTTGCCGGTCGGGTCCACATAGTCCGTGAGCGCCAGGAAAGACGGCGCGCTGCTATCGCCTGGCCGGTCCCGCCTGAACCCGTTGGCGCCAGCGCCGCGGCCCCCCATGGCACTGCCCGCAGCGCCCGCTGGCAACCGCTGCCCGTTCGTCTGCATCTGGAGGTGCTGTGCGCGACCGCCGCCGCCGCCGCCAGAGCCGGGGCGGGTCCTGGCGTCGTCCAGCTGAAAGCCCAGCTGGCTCAGCGAAAGCCCAGGCTTGCCGCGCGGCATTTCCCTCCTCCCCGTGGGCCTCGCGAAGAATGTGCGCCGCTCGCTCCGCCAACGTGAGGGGCTGCTGACCTGTCACCTCACCGGCCCTGTGCGTCTGTGTGTGTCTGTGTTTGTGTGTCGGGCACAGACGGCGGCGCCGGGATGTGGATGGCAAGGTGCACAAAATGTAAGGTCGTCTTTGGCGCAGAGATGAAGGCGGTGGGTGGACAGGCGATAAAGGAGAAAGGAGGAGGGGGACTCCACTTCGGGATTGTTTCGTCGCAATGGCGACCCGTTCTCGTGTTGCCTCAGCAGTTTCGTTCGTTCGTTCGCTCGCGCGCTCGCTCGTTTGGGGGAGCGGAAGTGACTGTCGGAGTACAAGGCCAGGCGCGCACAAAGAAGGAGCAGCGCGTGGGCAGGCGGATTCAGGTGGGGTGGGGGAGCGCTAGACAACATAACGGCCCCAGGGCCGACCGCCCTGGCCACAGGCAACCGGCGGTGAAGGGATGGCGGGCCGCCAAAGGCGCGGCATGAAAAGTCAGGGCGTCGCGGCTCGGAGGCGCATGCACCTTGTGTCTTTATGCGCGCCCCGCGGCAGGCGGCGTTTGCGAGGTGCTGTTTGCGGCGGAAAGAGACACCACGAGCGGGCACGGGAGAATAGGCACAATGGCCAAAGGGGGGGGAGCTACGGAGGTACGGGGGAGCCACAGAGATCCAGAACTACTGGGGCGGGCCCCCGCCTAGTCCGTGTCGTCCTCGTTGCCATAGTCAAATAGGTAGTTGGCGGCGAGCTCCTCGTTCTTGTCGCACGCCATGTACGCCTGGATGACGACCTCGCGCGCAAACCCAAGGCCTTCCAGGCGGTCGATGGCCTCCTTCTCGCTCTGCGTGACGCGGATAAGGTGCGGGTCCTGGCGGCCGCTGCCATCGTCACCCTCGTCGTCGCTGCCAAAGTCCATGCCGGCAAACTCGCTGTTTTGCGTCAGCGCCGCCATCTCCTCGTCGCTCATTCCCTCCAGCAGCATCTGCAGAAACTCCTCCTCGTGTGTGCTGATCAGCTCGACCAGCTCGGGCCGCTGCCGCGCCAGCTGTGTGAGCACCTGCGACAGCATCTGCGGGTCCTCGCGCACCAGCTGCTGAAGCTGCTGGAACTGCGGCGTGTCGCGCAGCCGCTGCAGCTGGGACAGCCCCTGCTCGCCCACGCCGGCCTGCGTACCCTGCTGCTGTAGCTGCTGCTGTGCCTGCTGGAACAGGTTACCTGGCTGCTGCTGCTGTGGCTGCGGCTGCTGCTGCGGCTGCTGGGCGGCTGCCTGGTTGTTGCCCATGGCCAGAGCGGCCTCGGGGATGCCGTTGAGCAGATACTCCACCGCGCGATCGGCGTTGTTAAAGCTGGCGCGCATCGCCTTGACGCAGTGCTCGCGTGCATAGCCCATCTCGACCATGTTGCTGATTGCCGTCTCGTACTCCTCGCCCGACAGAAACTGCGAGCTCCCTGTGCCGCTCGGCTGTGCCCCGTCTCCCGTTGCTTCCGCCGCCTCATCACTCGCGCCGGTGCCCAGCGCCTGGCTGCCCAGCACCCGTGCCGGCGGCGACGGCGTCACTGGCTCGGCCCTGCTTCCCGCCGCAATCGACCCTGTCCGCTGCGCAGCTGGTGCTGCAACCTGGGCCGGTGGCTGCGCGGTCGGGGCCGGAGTCGCTGCCACGGCTGCTTCTGCCGCCTTGGGCTTTGCTGCGCCCGGCTTGGGCTTGGCGGTCATGACAACCATGAATTCGCTCTCCTTAATTCCAATTCCCTCAATGGTCTGGCCGTCCGTAAGAATCTTGCCCGAGTAAATCAGCTTTTGCGTGGCCGCCGGAAAGCCCTGCGAGGACTCTATCTTCTCCTTCACAGCGCCAATCGTGTCTGCCAGCTCCACCTCGAGCTGAAACTCCTTCTGCTGCAGCGTCTTGAGTTTGATATTCATCGTCTCGTTGCGTCCCTCTTTGGGTTGTCCACTGCGCGCTGAGGCTATAAGAATGGAGATATCCTGTTCTCTTGCAGAGGAGAGGGCCAAAAATGGCAGCTGAATCGTGCGCGCAGGGGGCCTACAGGAACCAAGTGTTGTCGCTTGCGCCGCCCCTCTCCGCCTGTCTGGGACACCACGGGACGTGCGCCCCCTGTCCGCCACGTCAGCTCGGCTCGACTGCCCCCCCCCAGCCCCTTCAGCTCGGAAAAAAAGTACGCCGGCGGCGGCTCGGCTCGGGGTTGCCTCTCCGTGGTGGCCGTGGACGGGCCTGGGGTATCGCTGTCCATTTGTCTCGCGGGATTCGTCTGTAGTGCTTTCTTCTTACCACAGTCCACTCGGCGTCGCGGCGAAGCAGCAGGGAGCACGGATCAACGGCGACGGCGGCGAATATGTTTATGCCTGGAATGCCCGATATCACGCCCGAGAGGCAGGCGGAGATGCGCCGCGAGACGGCCAAGGGGTTCCTGTCGTTCTTTGGCGTGGTTGCAGCCATCCGCTTTGTGCCGTGGGCCATCGAGCACCTGGAGAAAGCGCTTGCGTAAGCTACCGAAGCCCCCCGGTGCTGCCGATTGAGCCGGGTACAAAATGGTCGAAGGCTGGCTGGGCTGGGCTGCGGGGCCTGCACCCAGCGATCGTGGCTGCCCTGCTTGCACACCACCACCACTCCCTTCTTGCTTCTGCTTTCGCGATTTCTCATTGTTTTCCGTAAAGAGTGCAACAGAGCCAAAGTTTTGCTGCCTTTCTACTCTACTTCCGGCGGCCGATCCGCGCATACGCTCTACGCGCTGTTCAAGCAAGGAGACATGGAGCTAACGAAGCTGCCGCTAGTCGTCCGGCTGGAGCCCCCGCTTGGCAGCCGGCAGTTCCTCATGGTGTGCAAGCAGCGGACCATCGGCGAACTGAAGAGCGAAATAGCGCGGCGGATGCAGCAGATTACCACCGAGCCGCTGGTGCTGGTGCTTGATGGACTTGAGCTGATGGACGAAGACGAAGTCTGCGATTTGCTCGAGCCGAGGTCCAACGTCCATGTTCGCCTGCTGGACCACCAGCTGGCCGAGCCTGCTAGTCTTCCCGAGCCCGGCGACGGCTGTACGCATGCGTTAGCCGACCTGACTGCCACCATTAGCAAGGTGGAGCTCGGCAGTGGGCGCCCATCCCTGGATCCAAGGAGGTTTATTGCGGAGGAGGTCTACGAAGCTTCGGCGCCCCTTAATCTGCTTGAATGCTGCAGCGACGACGATGCTTCTGGCTCGGACTATCCGGGTCCTGGTGACGATGATGCCACTAGCGGCACGGGAAGCGCCTACGGCTCTGATGATGACGACGATACCAACAGCGTATACTACCACCGGACAGAGCCGTTTGTGATGGAATATGTAGCGCAGGCCACCGAGGCGGTCTTGGATGCTGACGAAAATGTAGACTACACAGCGCTGACAGCAAACAAGGTCATCGCGTACAAGATACTGGAGATGGCCAGGGACATGTCGCCGTCGGTCAGCCACTACCGCATTGCACGGGTCTTGCGCATCTGCGACAGCCGCGCCCGCGTCCACGTCCTCCGCGACCTGGCGCCGGCCCAGGAAAGTGATACTGCCTCCACCCAGAAGGACGCGAGCAGACGCGAATCCCTAGCCCATGGCGACGACGACAGCGACGGCCACGGCTCGCCAGAAGGGGTTATCGACCTTGACCTAAAGCTGGTTGTCGCACTCCGCGTCGCCTCCTTGCCAGGCAGCTTGCCGGCCCAGTAGGCCGAAGGACAGCGCGGGAAAGGGGGAGCCGCACTTTCACTTCCCCTCTCGTCTGCAGTACTGCCTTTTCCCTGTTAATGTCAGTTCCTGACCGGTGACAAATTGCTCGTCTCGATCCAGCCCGGAATTCGAAGCGCTAACGCCCCTCCTGGCGCACGGATTCCCACCTCGAAAGGAAAGAAGTTCGACAGCCGCCTGAAATGCACCGTCGTAGGGCGGGAGAGTAGCGTACAGTGGGCTTGTTCTGCACCTCGCGGCGCGTCGGGCGGCAAAGACCAGACCGCCAAGTCCATGGTTGGGCACCGACACGCGAGAGTGACTCTTTCCGCGGCCAGTGCCGCGGCAGAGAGGCCCCCCACACACACCGCTGTGATGGTAAGAGGGCGGAACAGAAAGCAACGCCGTGCGGCGCGATGGTTTAAATAGGCGGCGGTATCCCCGCGGCGAGGGCTGGGCGCATACAGTCAGGCACCACCTGGCCTGTGGTGCGCTTGGCTGCACTCTCCGCTCCATGGTACAGAGGCAGGAGGGGCGGCGGGGCGGCGTGCTTGCCTCTGCCGTCTCTGCTCCTCGCAGTCCGCAAAAGCGCCCATCGACAGTTACGCCCCCACCTCCAGAGGGGCGTGTCTTCCCATGCCTGCCTACTCTCCTTGCCATTTCTGCGGCAGGTGTCGCGTCCGACACCAGCCACCTCCTGGTACAGCCAGGCAGATGTCTCTAACTGCATATCCACACGCCGCTGTTCTGCAGCATTGTAGAGGCCTCTGGCGCGGGAGCAGACGAGATTGCACCCGATGGACGCCCGGCGGGACGAGTTCTGGCGAGCGCTGCTGGCGATGGGATTTGCCCCACAGACGGCGGCGACGGGGACGTATTCGGGGGTCGAGTTGGATGCGCGTGTGTTTGAGCGCGGAGTCTACCACACAAAGGCAGCAGAGCTGGTTCTTCAGTTTCTGCTGACGCTGCTGGATCGGGATCGGTTCAGACGAGAGTTTTTCGATTGTTGGCCGATCGGAGACCCCAAGCAGGCCCGAGAATTTAGATCGCGGGCATTCAAGTGGGTCGAGGAGCTACGACATGCATCGGTTGAAAGAGCCGACGGATGGTGGCCAGTGGATGTTCCTGTGCGCAGATCGTTTATGGACGAGTGTCGCGGTGCGAGGTTTGAGGAGGTCCTGTGGTCGCTTGCTCAGTTTGTGGCCCAGTCGCTGTTGCGGAAAGGCGGCGACTGGTCGTCGCATATAAAGCACCCGCTGATGCCCAGATCCAAGCTGGACAGCGCTACAGTCGACGGAGCCCGCGCACGGTATGCGAGGCGCACACGCGATAGGCAGGCGGCACAGTCGGTGTGGCGGCAGACGGCCGAGCGGCTGAAGCAGCAGGCTGGAAGCGCAGAGGAGCAGAAGACGCAGGTGCACGAGGCCTTCCGGGCGTGTCGCAAAAGACTCGCTGCCGATGTCGTTGGCGCACAGGTTCCAGAGGTCGACTGCTCGGCTGCGGACGTTGAACTGATACTGGCGGACGCCGTGCGAGAGGCCAAGCAGCTGTGGGCTGCCAGTGCCGGCTGGGTCGAAAGCATGGCGCCCGCGATTGACATGGTTGAGATGGTTGCTGATAGCCGCGCAAACTCGGTGCGCTTAGATGCCACGCGCCAGCTGCGACTGGCCCCGCCGCCCGTGCTCGCCAACCAGTGGACCCAGTGGCTGGCTAGCCGGAGCGCAACGCCCTTCCGCGGACCCAAAGTTGATCTGCAGGTGCTGGCGCGGATGGCGTCTGCCTGCGTGGGCGCGTTACGCGGGAGTATCGATGCGGGCTCGACGGACATTGTGCTTGATGTGGCTCCTGGTGGCGTGGAGAGCAGCAGAAACGGTCCCCTCGCCGATGGCAGCAACGGCAGCGATGCGAGTCTGTGTCGCCTAGACGATGTTATTGCGCAGCAGGATGCCCGCATTGCAAGGCTGAAGCGTGTGCGTGCACAGCTCGGCGACCAACGCAGCGCGGTTGCCCAGCTGGTACGTGCCAGCGGAGAGAGGGAGTGTAGACTCAACACGCCGGTCACCAGCGCCATGTGTCGGATGACTGAGCTACTGCAGAATGCAGCCACTAGCTCCGCGGCTGGCTCTGGCTCTGGCTCGTTGGAGAACGGGCAAGCAGGGGGTGGAAAGCACAGACAGGCGGCCGAGCGCGCACAGGAGCTTGCAGGCGTGTGGGACGAACTAGTAGTGGGGGAGCCGTACCCGCTACACCTCGTTGACACGGCAGTGCACGGCAATGTGCCAGATACAACCCCGTTTTCAATTGGAACAGCAAGCCATGGACGAAGTGGACTATCGTTTATGACCGATGGCTGTTTTCGCACACCCACTGCGATGTCACAGCTGGCAGGCGGCGTGGCGGCGCTTTCGTGTGCGAGGAAGCGGCCTCTTGATACTGACACCGCCGAACAAAGTCGTGTTTGGAAACGGCCTGCGAATCATCGGTTGGATGGCAGTGATATGCTGTTGGACGATGAGGTACCTGATTTCCTGGTTGACAGTGACTGACTCTGGCCTACTGTACTATCACTGAGCTCCTCTTACGACTGGTTGGAATAAGCAGAGCAGTTAAATTCGTGGTGCAATTGTTTTTGCTTAGAAGAGACACGTACATTGGAGTTTACAGGTTCAGACAGAGAGAAAACAAAAGGGCTATGACTACGGACGGGGTGCTTTGGACAGTAGTATACTAGTTGAAATACAAGAACATGTCTCCCGTTTCACCAGCTCGCTCGTACAGCGTCTGCAAATTGGCATCCATATCCACTGGTTCCACGAGTGGTACTCGGCAATCGCTCCTATCGCCATACTTGACAGAGATTACACCGCTATCCTCTAGCGTAGATAGCCTCGCAGCAAGACAAGAGAGCTTATACAGCGATAAAAAATGACGATCCACCCAGAGCGAGTCAAACTCCCTCGTACTCTCCGCCATTATATGAACGCAAATCATGTTGCCCTGTCCTTTGGTAACTGGGTACATGGCGCTGCTAGGGGAGTACAAGAATGGAAAGTGCCAAGAGGCGTGCTGGGGTGCCAAGACGCTGTGGAGGAATTGGAAGCGAGAGGAGAAAGTGGAAGCGACTGGATGCAGGACGGAGAAGGGGGAGGGGAGGAGAAACGCAAGGGTGTGGCCGGGGGCTTTAGTACTACTGTCGGCCTGCAGATCCTCGGCCAAAGCCGTCCCCAGGCGCCAAGCATCCCTCTTTTCTCCCCCACCCCCACAAGGATTGTCATTCAAAGAACGGCTGGGGGGCTTTCTAGGGAGGTGTCTGTGCTACTCCCGCCCCTCCTGGCCGCAAGGAGGTGCAGCCGGCTGCAGGAAACAGGCGGTATCTGAAACCGCACGGCTCCGTGTCAGAAACCACCTCGCTGCGCTGATCCTTGCCTCTGCCCCCCCACAGCGAGCAGTGAGGTCAAGACCGGTACTCAAGCTACACAAGCAGCGCGCCACTGCCAAGACCTAGCAAGACTCCTTGTGAGCTAAACATGTCTACGCTCAATAGATTTCCGCTCAATCCCTTCCCGCTCGCTACAAATGGAAAAGTGTCCATCCCCATATACACAAAGGACCCCCCGGACCAACTTTTGCACCCCCCTCCCACTGCTCCGGTTTGCATGCAAATATATGCCCGAAAGGAATGGGCCAGAGAAAGCTGCCTACAAAGTAAAAACTCCGACTTTGTTTACGGGTGCCAAGAGGAGAAGAAAAGGGGGGAGGGAGACCCATGCTGGCCCCCGCATGGTGCAGGCGGCAGAACTACCTTTTTGCAGCGTTCTCCCTTTGTATTGCTCCTTTTCTGGGACTGTGTTCACGTGTGCCAAGAGAAGAAGAAAAGGGGGGAGGGAGGCCGCTGCTAGTCCGCACGGTGCAGGCGGCAGAACTACCTTTTTGCAGCGTTCTCCTTTGTATCTTTCCTTTTCTGGACTCCAGCTAGGGGAGTCTACTAAGCAGAGAGGGCCTGCAAATGCATGGCATGGTGGGATTCGCGATAAACAAAAGCACAAACGTACTCGACACCAAAGCCAAGGGAGAAGTGTAACAACAAAGGAAGGGGGTGCCGCCGGCTGGGGGCCTCATCGACGATCCCAGGTTGCAACAGATCTGCTGCGCCGACGATTACCACCGCGCATATTCCTCCTAGTACTTCCAGCGCCCAACGCCATAGACGACGGAGAACGGCCAGTGGTTTTATCCAGTCCCAAATTGATGTTAACCGTAACCGTTGGGTCAAACACCGCCGACAAGGTGCTCACCAAAGGAGACGAGCCATTGCTCGATTGTTGTTTTCTCGGCGGAGTCAAGCCAAAATCAGATACCATAGAATTCGTGGTACACGTAGGTAGTGTTGAGGAGTCGCTCGCCGAGGATGCACATTCCAAAGCCAATGGAAAGTTGGGCGCAGAGGGCAATGTGCGAGATAGCTCGGTAAACGATCCAGATCTTGGCAGAGGAGAGTGACGACCAAGTGATCCACCATGCAATGTAGATGGAGACCGTGGAAGCGATCCAAACACATTTCCAATCCTCGTAGGTGTTATGCCAAGTGCTCCGTTTGATGGCAGTTTGAGCGACTCCAACAGCTCCTCTGCCGTCATCTCACGCGAATCAATATTGGCTGCAGAATGTGGCCGCGACAAACCCTTACGCTCACTGCGTGGAGGCCAATGCATACTCGAGTGCATAGACATACTCGCGGATTGTTGGGTGGGCGAGGACGGCGCTGAACTACCAACATCATCCGCAACAGACGCCTTACGATGTCCAGCAAAGTATCCAACGCTCGCCCCCTTCGCCGCAATAGGCTGCAGTAGCTTGCTGCCGGCCAGCGCCGACAAGCTTCCGCTACCAACCACCGGCCGACTCTTTGTGGGTGTAACCAGACACGGGTGCGAGTTGCTCATTGCTGCCTCTGGATCGTCCGATAAACCCGAGTTGCTGACAATGCTAGCTCCAGGCTCCGCAACAGCCGTGGTCAACGACTCTTGACTCGACGAGAAAAACCCACCCGCGATACCTGCCAATGGTGACCGGTGGGAGCGCCGCGGGCTGTTATTGCCCAGCTGAATCAGCCCAGCCATCGAGTCGCTCGTGCTGCTGCCACTGGTAACCAACGAGCCGCTGCTGGCCGACAATGGCGCCGCTATCTGCTCAGCTGCCGACGCAATCATCCGCGACAGTCCAGAAACGCGGCTCTCCGATTCCATCCGACGCGCGTCCAGCCGGCCCAGGCTTCCACTCGTCTGCAGATGTTGCTGTCGGGCAGCGGCAGCAGCGGCGGCGGTCGCGGAGAACGCGGATGAGAGCGTGGCCGCATGCTGCTGCTTGAACCGCGCATCAGCCAGCGGCGCGCGCGGCATGTTTGGCGAGTGCTGGTCGCTTCCCTGGAGAGACTGTGCGGGGCGGTCAGCAGGCAGCATCAACTCGTCTGCTTCTGCAGAGTCATCGCCAACGGGCTCAGAGCCAACAGGCTCAGAGCCAACGACGCGCTGATGCTTGGGGCGGAGCTGCGGCTGGCGGGAAGCAACGGCGGAGGCGGCACTGGGCGGGAGCGGAGGAATGGCCGGCGTTTTGGACAGCTGTGACAGCGTGGCAGCAAGGCTCTGCACCGGCGACTTGCACAGTGCTGCCTTTGGCGGGTCAGTCGCAGACAGATCAGGAATAGTGGCCAGTGCATCACGAATCTGCGCCTCGCTAAGCGGCGGCGAGCGACGTATCGACATGCGGGATTCGGGGCGCATCGACAGACGCGACTCTGATCTCATCTCCGATTGGAACTTTGCCATCTGTTCGCGTATAAAATCAGCAGCCTGCTCCAAGTACTTGGCCTGAGTACGTTTAAGCTCGAATCCCAACGCCATCGTGGTATTCTCCATGCTCCGCTCAATGTCCATTAGCTGCTTAAAGTAATCAGCCTCCTGGCTACTCTCCCGAGTCTCCACATACTGGGTTTCAATAAAGACTTGATCGGCGATCTGCAAACGTTCCGACAGCGAAGGCATCGACGTGGTGGAACGCGCGGCAATACCCAGCATCTCAATCTCACCGACCCCCAGCGATTCAAGTTTCTGCTTATACGCCTCGCAGCGGCCCAATAGCATGGAGACCTGAGCCGCCAATTCGTTACATTTGGTAGCATGCATACTCTTCATCTCGCCAATCTCACGATCCACGCGACTATTGGCATCATCCAACCGCTGCCGCATATCATCCACCGCGTTCTTGTGCAATGTCTCCCGTGCCTCTAGCTTTTGTGACAGCTGCTCGACTTCGTTATTCAGATCCTGATTGAGCAACTCGAGATCCACCACATGCTCCTGATACTCCGATACCTGATTAGCATGGCCCTGACGAAGAGAGTCAATCTGTCGCATGAGATCCAACACCGTATCGTCCCCATGAATCGTCGCAGCCGAAACAGTCTGCATCCCACACGACCGTGTTGCTTTTGGTTGTGCATTGACCAGCGGTTGTAACAGTGCTTCGTCCGTTTGCACGCCGACCGAGATGGGCTGCGGGTTGCGCGCGAACGCATTAACAGACGCCCGCGAGTTGCTGCTGTCGACGGACGCATTATCCAGCTGCGTCTGCCTAGAATACACGCGAGGCTTTGGCGGCAGCAGCGAGTCGTGAGATCCACGCGACAGACGCTCGCCTCTCCGGTTGGTGACTCCGCCATGTGCAATTACCAGTGGCGGCTGAGTCGACGAAACAACAGGCGGAGTGGCCTCCCATGCTGGCGAGTCAACGACAGTGGTTTGCGCTCGGGCGCGTGGCACAACTCGCGTTGATACAGGCAATCCGGCAATAGACGGGGCGAGTACCGGACGTGACTCTACGACAGTGCCAGCCCCAGGCGAGCTGTGGGTAGAGCTAGGTGCACCAGCGGATACTCGAACCGGTGGATCGTACCATGACGCATGGCGGTACCCCCGATCTGCAACAGCTGGTGGCGGTGACTGCTTTTGCAGCCCAGTGTCAACATCAGCAAGGCGCGCAGTAGACCGCTTGAATGACCGCTCTGACGAGTCTGACCGTTTGGCTGGCGGGCCAGAACCATCAGACCGTGTGCTGCCGGAAATCGCATCCGCCTTTCCCTTGCCGAACCGTCGCTCCCGATCGGCGTCCGTGCTGCTGGCCGACGTGCTGGACGCCAAGTCGCCGGTGGAGGAAGAGGCAGCCATGGTACGTGCACGCTGGCGCTCGATAAACTCTATCAGATGCGACGTCTCGGGGCTAATCTTGCTGAGGCCACCAGCGCCAGACACAGCAGCCGGGGCAGCGTTAACTGCCGGCGCAACACGCGACCGTGACCATTGCTGCTGCTGCTGCTGCTGCCGTGACTGCAACTCGGTCGTCGCCATCAGAGGTTTGCTCGTTTGCGCCAATGTCATCTTCTGGGCCCATGACGCCTTCATGTCGACAAAGCCTCGAATAGCGGCATTCGCCAGCTCACTAGTGGTGCGCGGCTGCTGGGAGGCTGGACTCGGCTGACTCTTTGTTCCAGCATGGCCTACTTCAACGCGGAGTTGGGCTGTCGGAACAGAGAGTGGAGACGCGTCGCTGCTAGAGGCACCATTTACACCATAAATGCCGTCCACGCGCGACCGTGGCTGCTGCTGCTGCTGCTGCTGGGGTGACGGTCGCGGAGGGAGCAGGGTGGTCGGAGAGGCCTGCGTGTGCAAGCGGCGTTGCGACTCCTCGGCGGCCGTATACGAGCGAGGCTTCATCCGTGCATAAACAGGTGAGCCAGAGGACGCATGTACATCCGTTGTCGGCGACCGCTGGGCCGGCACCGGCAATGGGCTGTGAGAAAAGTCGCCGCTGGCCGATGCCGATACCGCTCCAGCAGAATTGGGCGTGGTGGGACGCGAATGGCGAACAGCTCGCATCACAGGCGACGACGGGGAACTCTGACGCGGGGCTTCTCTGCGCGGGGCTCCTGGTGGTGGCAAAGTGGTCCCGGCATCCACGTCCAGCGTCTGGCCATGTGGGGTGTCCTGGTACGGGTCAATGTAGTCGGCTGAAGCATACCGAGCATGCGCAACATCGCGACCAGACGACTGTGGCCGCGCCACTGGAGCGTGGCTCCGCGGCGCAAAGTGGTACTGCGTCTGGAACATTGGCGTTGGGGCTGCGATCTGCGCTGTGCTGCCACTATTGCCTGCGCCGGGACTCGAGCCACTCGCGCCAACGCCGGGCGACCGCTGCTGCTGCTGCTGCTGCTTCTGCGTCGACGACTCGTACTGCATGCGTGCCCACGACTGTAATGTGACTCCGCCAGTTCCTCCTGCCGGCGACGAGCCGGAAGCGCCCGCTCTCAGTTGGGCAACAGGCGACTGCCGCCCGTAGTCCGCCTGGTGCAAGCCCGGCCGCGCGGCATGGTTTCCAGATGCTCGCCGGCTCCGCGTCGAGCTGGGCAAGTGCCCGTGGCCCAGTTGCTGCTGGCTCGCGTGCATGGCTCCCAAGCTAGCAAGCGAGGCAGCGGGGCGAATGGCGTGCAAACGAAGGGGGCAGGGAGCTGGGGAGACGAGGGACCGCGACCCCTCCCTGGAACCGCGGAAACCAGAAGCCGAGTAAAAGGGGGGGGGCTCGCGCGGTGTGTACGGGAAAGTAGACGAGTTGACAGCGCCCTGCTATAGACACAATAATCGCAGACGGCTGGGCAGCAAGCGGAGCGAGAAACGCCGGTGCCGCTCCTCCCTGCCCAAGGCCGGCGCACTCAGTGGAGAAGACGGCCGTGGAATGCGCGCAGCACGGGCCGAGGAAGGGGAGCACGTCCAAGGCCTCCTTGGGCACGGGAATGCCAGCCAAGAGACACGAGCCCAGAGGAGCAGAGCGCCCGTGTGCTGTCGAACGGAGCCCCAATGTGGCGGAATGAGTGCGCAGAAAGCGGCGCGTATGTAAATGCAAAGAAGTGCGACTGTACAGTGAGTGCGGGCGAGCGGCGAGGAATGGACCGATGGGGAGGTGGAGGACGCAAATGTCAAAACCGAGAGCAAAGCACAAAGAGGGAACTGCAGCGACAGGCGCAGAAAGGAGGGGCGAGGAGGAGGCCCCCGCTCAAAGAGGGCGTGCGCACGGAAAGAGGGAGTGCGTGCGCAAGAGTGCAGACGTGGCCGTGCTCCCCTCCCTCGCCGCCAGGTCTGCTGGCCGGCAGCCGGGCTGGGCTTGAAAGTGTACAGAGGGCGTGCGGCGTCTGCAACAGCTACCCAGTAGTGGGCTGTGGGAAGAGCAGACAGAGCGGGCAGGGCCGGCGCGCCGGGGTTGCGGACGGTCGGCGGGCCCGGCTGCGTGCGCCATCGGCGGGCGGCGCTTCAAGTGGCGACCGCGTCACGTGAGCGAGAGGCGCAGGCCCGTGCTGTCCTCGCACGGAGCCGGGCGTGCGGCGCCTCCAGGCTGTATCGCCCAAGCGGTGCTCCGCCCCACCGCCGCTGCCGCTGCCGGCGACGACGACGATGACGCCGAAAATGGCGCGCGACGAGCGGTGCCTGTGGGTGCCGCCGACGCGCCCGGCCAGCGAACGGTCGTTGCAACGGCGGGGGCCCTGACCGTCCAATCCCCCTCTGCTGGGAACGCCAAAAATAGCCCTGACGGCGCCTGCTGCTTGTTCGGCGTGGGGACGGGAGCGACGGCGGCGGGGGCTTTCGCCCAGTGCGTTGGTTTACTGGATGTGGCCCTCTCTGTCTTCCTTCTGTGCGCCACGCTCATTCCATCCGTATCGCCTGCTCTGTGCGCGACTGCTCGCTTTCCTTGCCTCCCCTTCCACCTCCCCTCCACGCGCGTGCATTCGGCGCTGCAAATGACGCTGGCAAAGTCAAGGCCGACGCAGCAGCCGCAGCGGACGACTAGGAGGACTCGAGGAAATGGCGGCTTGGTCGCGGACGCTGGCGCAGACGCAGCAGAGCCCGCTGGCAGCACCTCTGCCGTAGTCGCTGCCGCCGACACCAGGGCAAAGGTAAGGAGAGGAGCGGAGGGGGGACCTTTCGTGGATGCGCTGGCGCCTCCTCAGAGCGAGGGCGAGGGCGATAGGGCGCGTTCAATCTAAATGCGCGTGCCCGACTCCTGTTGTCGACTCGTCAGCGCTGTAGAAGGCCGAGGCCAGCAAAGGACGCACTGCGCAGGCGCCAGCAACCGCCACTGTACGCGCGCAGCCCAGCACACAGCCAGCAGCCCTGGCAGCCCATGCGCACACGCTTGCTCATGTCCAGCTGCCAGCGTCGGGGCTGCCTGTGGCCGCGTTTGTACTGCCGCCATCGCTGCCGCCAAGAGATAGCGGCCTGTCGCTCACGCAAATAATCGAAGAGTACGGCGAGCGGACTGATCTATTGCGCTTGGTGCTCACGGCCAAAACAGAAGAGGACCGCGCTCGCGCAGAGTACGAACGGAGGCTGCAGGAGGAGCTACGTATTGAGACGCGCCGCATCGAGTTTGAGATGATGCTGCACAGCAACTACTTTAAGATGCAGGACCAGCAGCAGCAGCAGCAGCAGCAGCAACAACAACAAAAGCAGCAGATGCTGCCAGCATCTGTACACCGCAGCGAAATGGTCCTCCACTCACCTATTGGTAAGTGCATGTGTGCCTAGTGCCTTGGATTGGGGATATTCCCTCGCGCTGCCCGCCGCGCAGCCGCCGTGCAGCTGTCGCCTGGTTTGTACGGGCCGCCCGTCTGCCATTGTGACGCCCCCGATGAATAGGATATGAAGTCATTGCACGTCGACGCGCTTTGTCTTGTCCTGCACTCTCGCCTGCACATCCCCCCAACATCAGCAGCTCTGCAGCTGCCTCCATTCATCCCGCGCTTACCCACTCATTGTCTCGCGCCTATTGCGCCACATTCTATTGCTTTGTTGTGTAGGCCTGGCAGCCCCGCATCATTCCCACCACCACCATCACCATCAGCACTCGAGCCAGCAGCAACCACCGGCTGCACATGGTGGCCATATGGTCACGCATGGCGCGTACGGCGTGCCAGTGGCGGCCACCCACCACGATCCCAACAGTGTCAGCACTCGCGCATACCACCACCCCGATACGCCGGGCGGATTGGACGGCCACGGCGCGCAGAACCCGTTTGCGTTCTTCAAAATGCCGCTCGGGGCGCCTGTCTACCATCCGTCGGCATATGGCGAGCGTGAGGGGGGAGCCGGCGGTGCACAGGTCCACGGCCCGCACAGACCGCCACCGCCGCCGCCGCCACCGCAGCATACTGGCGCGAGTGCTCATCCTGGAAATGCAGCAGCAAACAGCAGCACCGTCAGTATGCCGCCAGGGCAAGGTGCAAGGGTGCTGTGTCCACAACCAGCAGCTGCTGCTAAAGCCGGGGACAGGCGGCCAGTCCCGCCAGCAGTAAGCGGGCTGTCTGTGCGAATAATCGACCGTGAGAAAATGATAACGGACGCGTCGCTCTCGGCGCCCGTGGATGGCCCGGAGCCGAGAAAGCGCAAGATCTCGCACGACGAGGTAATCATGGCGCTGCGCCGCAAGGTGATGAGTAAGAGCGGACAGTGCCAGCAGCAGACGGCTCATACGCTGGGCCGGAGCACCAGCCTAGGCAAGGCGACGGTGGCGCCTGGACCCAAGAATCTGCGGGCTGGCCAGTCGCTGCGACAACAGGCGCCACCAGACGATGCTCCCGGTGTGCGGCGATCGTCGTTGGCGGCTATCCAAACGGCCGACCAAGACCAGCGGGACCCGGCAGCGGGTCGCTCAGAGACGCCGCAGCCTTCGTCGCCCATGTCGTCGTCGTCTTCGTCCTCGTCGTCCTCGTCAACTGCGTCATCCTCCGCACCGCTGTCCGGTGTCAGCGCCGTTGGGTCAGCCGCGCTCTTCGCCGAGTCAGCCGAGCCAGCCGTGCCCTCCGCCGAGCCGGCGGCCAACAAGGCGCAGCGCGTGGCCTCGATCTCGATGATCGTCGATCAGCCGCCAGCGAGCGCGCTGTCAGCAGCAGCGGGCGGCGGCGGCGACAGCGGCGAGGGCGGACAGGCCAGCGGCTGAGGCCACCAGACCGTATGGCCCTGCCTTGCACCACGCGTTGGCCTCCCTATACTTGCTGTATTTTGCAATGGATCTGACCACCCTCCCCACCCGCGATGCCAGGGGCGCGATGTCTGCGCGGCTCGGCAGTACGGTGCATGCGCCGCTTGGACATCGAGGCGAACGGGGGGACAGCCCAGGGATATCCACATGCGTGCGGCTAGGGGCAAACCGGTTTCAAGTTCCTGCTTTGGGAAGGGGGAGGGAGTCTGCCTGCGTCGCCGAGGGGGGGCAATCGCCAAGCGGTCCAGACGGTCTGCGGCGGCCGGCTTTGTTCCTCCTGCGCGGAGGTGGGGAGCGCATATGAGCGGGCTGGGTTTGCGTGTGGCCCAGGGGGGATTGGCGGTTTGCACTCCAAAGGACGGCCCGCAGGACAACTTGCGGGCGGGGCTGGCCAGAAAGGGTGTCGGGCTGCAGCCTGGGGGGGGGGGCGCGCAGAACACCACAATTTCCACGCGCGGGGCGGCCAGCGCGTGACGTCCGTGCGGGCGTGGCGGCTGGGCCAATCGGGCCGCCTTCCGCTGCCCTGCACGGCCCGCGTGGGCTGTCTCCGCCCAAGCGCACACGAGTCCAACCGAGGGGGGCGGGCCTCGCCTCGCTCGCACGCGCTGCGGGAGGCTCGTCTCGTCGCCTTGGGCTGGGTAATCTTGTGGCTCGCGACCGCTTTGCGCCTCGTTTTCGCTTCTTTCCCCGCTTTGCTTGGCGATTGTTCTTCTTCTGCCGGTCTTCCCCGTCCTACGCATTCTTGTGGATAAACGTTTCTGTGGAGGGCTGTTACTGCCCGACAAACAGGGCGTCTTCAGGAGAACCCCCCGTCTCCTGTCTCCCGCCCCGGTCCCTTCATTCCCCAGCGTTGTGGTCCTCGCCCATCCCCCGGCTTCTTGGTTCCGCCTCCCCCTGCGGTGCTAGCCTCACCCCGTGTCTCGTTCCAGGGACTGACGGGCTCCCAGCAGCCCTGACGGGAACCGGCCCCTCGCTCCACCTCTCTTCTGCCCACCTTCCCCCCTCCTGCCTGGAAAAGGCCCTGCCATTTCTCACCCTCTAAACCCGCGCGCGTCGCTCCTCCCCCCCATTGCCGCCGAGGCTCGGTTTTCTATTGGGCCAGCCGGCTTTCAGAAACACACATCTGCCCGAGAGCTGTAAGGTAAGCTTTGTGCTAGAAAGGGAGCCCAGCTGGTGTTGGTGTTTCGTGGTAGCAATTCCCCTGCACGCCTGCCAACAACAACTGCAACAGGTCGACCGCTCCCCCCCAAAAATAGAGCGCTCGGTTTCCCCCCCCCCATTGCCACACCCAGCATCCGGCTGTACGTGGTCGATCCGGGCTGTTCCTCTGTTGCCTTCTTGTCCTTTTTATCCTACCCACCGCTTGTTTGCATGGCTTGTGCTTACCTTTGTGCCACTGCGAGGCCTCCCAGCCGCTAATACCGCTCCTCTCGACGCTCCCCCACCCTTCTCTCTCTTTGTGCTTTGTGCAGCTAGGGCGGCGACCATCCGCCCTCTCCCCCCACCGCAGGCCGCGTCGCCAACCCCTGCCGCACGCCTTGCCCGCACCCGCGCCCGCCTCGGCTGGTGTATTGTCCCGTTGGACTACTGTGAGAAATCGGGGCAGCGCGAGGGGGACCGTGTGAGCAACTCCTTGACGGGGGATGGGCGACCGGGTTACGATTGTTATCAGCGATGGGCTGCGCACAGACGAGTATGTGGCCAAGGCCGGCGGTGGCTGGCGATTGACAAACAATGGCGAAGCGCCTCTGTTGCATCCAACAAGGGAGCGCCGTGGGACATCGCGTGCGCTCGAAATGGACGGTATTGATATCCCGCAGGGAATGGGGCTGGTGCCTGCGTATCCGGGCCCCGCCATTTCGCTGCAGGCCACCGTTATTGGCGCCGAGCCCATGGTTGTGCTCCGTGGGCCGCCCGCCGACAAGCAGCTGCCTGTGGGCGGTAGTCGGGTCCGTGGATTTCAGGCACAGTGGACTGCGAACGAAGCGGATCGCCCCGCGGATGCCATTATGACCATCGAGGTATCGGTTGGCGGCTCTTATGCCCGGGGTCTGGATTTCTACGTGTGTGGGCCTGATTCGGCCACTGCTACCGCTAGGCTGCGCCAGGTGGCTGCTGCCGAGAACCAGTCTGTCGGGGCGACGCTGGCGTCTCCCCCGCCAGAGGAGCCTGCCGAGCTGGCACCCTTGCAGCTGGAGTCGCATGTCTACCACCAGATGCTCCACCACCACAAGTATCGGATGCGGCATAGCGGCGGCAACCAGGGCAGCGACAGCGAGGGTGACGGCGACGGCGACGACGGTGGCAAACAGCACCCGCTATTCGGCCAGTGGGTCGCCGAGGACGGACCCGCGTTCCGGGCGACTATCAAACGACTGGAGGAACAGGCGCAGGGCTGCCGTGGCCACTACAAGGAGCTGTCGCGGCAGTCGACGGGCTTGCGCGAGGCGTACCAGGCGTTCATGCGGCAGCTGACCGAGGCCATGGCATCGGCAGAGGCGCTGGAAGTGGTGCGACCGTTGCGGGAGGCCTTTTTGGAGCCGATGAAGGCCGACATCAACCAGCTACTCAACACTGTGTGCACCAACTGGGACCTGGTGGTGGTATCGTACGCGCGTCGGCTATATGAGGGATCACTGAGGTCGCTGGACGACCGCAAAACCGAATTTGATACGGCGACCGAACAGCACTATACGGAGATGCAGAAGTACCTAAAGGCCAAGCCGTCCGCTAATGATGATCGTCGGGATGCAACTTTTATATCCAGTCGTATGCAGTTTGATAATGTTCGCTGGGCGTATTTTTTGGATCTATGGACTGCGGTCGGCGGATGGTCAGAATTGGAAATGTTTGTCGCCGTGCTTAAATGGGCCAAATCCGTTGCGCGCGCACGAGACTGTTTCCGTACACTACCGCTAAACACCAATAACGCACTGAGGTGGTTCCTTGATAATCTTCCAGCAACATATGATGAGGTACGGTTGCAAAAGGCTGAAGTAACAGAGTTCCAGGCCTTTATTGAAAATCCCTATGGTGGTGTTGTTCGTGATCACGCTCTTACTCCAACATCGGATAGTTCGGATGGCGGTGATTATGTACGTGTGTCGCTTGATGTGCCTTTGGATCCCCAGACCGTTCTATTGCAACAGCCTCCTATTATGCGTCAGTCGGTTTCGAGCAGTCATGTATCTGCTAGTAATATGGCTATGGACAATCGTCGTCGGTTTGGTAGTGGTGCTGGTTTGCGGCTTTCAGCGATGCAGGGAGGCGATCACGCTCCTTCGTTGGTTTTGCACAGCGACATTCGCGCGGCCCCCGAGCAGCCTCAGCAGCAGCAGCAGCAGCAGCACCCGTATCCTGCCCTTACCGTGCGCCGTGCGGTAGAAAAGAGCAAACAGATGGTGCGTGATGGCACTCGTGAGGGCTTGCTAATGGCCCGGGTCAACGCAAGTGGCGGCGTTGGAATTGGCAGCAGCAGTGGACAAAACACTACCGGACGTAATATGCGTGCTTCTGGCAATGGTGTCTGGCGGCAATACTGGTGCGTGGCTCGCGACGGATGGTTTCAAAAGCACATTGAATGGCGCACTGGCGGGAATATGGAAGCCCGAGGAGATCCACTAAACCTCGGTTTGGCAACAGTGCGGGTATTGTCGGCGGATTCGAAAGCAGCGGGCAAACGGCGATTCTGTTTCGAAATCATCACTCCAACTTATTACGGTATATTCCAAGCCAACGGTCCATCGGATTTGACCGCCTGGGTGGACTGTTTACGACGTGCTATTGAGCTCAGTCTGTTGAATGGCGCGAAACCTCGTGATATTTCTGCTATTTCTCGTGACAAGTGGGCGGCGGCGAGACTGAGTTGTCTCTCGCATATTTCAGAGTTTGACTCGGCTACAACGCTTTCGTCTTCCGTCAACGCATCGTATTCTTCGCTTGGTGGCGGTAGCGGGTTGAGGCCATCGGCGGATAGTGCACGGGGTGCAAAGAAGCCAGTAAAGTTGCTCCCGATGCTCCAGCAGTTCCCCGCGAATGCTGCTTGTGCGGATTGCGGTGCTCCCTTCCCCGAGTGGTGTTCGCTGAACCTTGGTGCATTGTTGTGTATCGAATGCTCGGGTATCCACCGGAGCCTCGGTACGCATATCAGCAAAGTGCGTAGCTTGACGCTGGATGTAACTTCGTTCACACCGCCGGCGGTTGCCATGCTGCTGGCAACGGGGAATGCGTTGAACCGGGCGGTGTATGAGGCCATCAACGCGATTCCTCGTCCCAGTCCTACCAGCTCTGCAGCTGAGCGTCGCCACTTTGTCGAAGCAAAGTATGTGGCACGCGCGTTTGTGGACCGACTGTGGCAGCCTGATGGTCGTACGATGCAGATATACGCGGATGCAGTCAGCGATGTGCCATGGGATTCGGGCGCGACTCGGTTGCTGTTTGCTGCTGCAGAGGCCGGTGATATTGCGGCGGCCATGCGCGCATTGGCAATGGGTGCTGATGTTGGTCGACCACTTCCGGGCATTGGGATTACTCCGTTGGTTGTTGCGCTGCTGGGTGCGAATGCGGCTGGCGATTACCCGCCGCATCTGGACATGGCAGAGTTGCTGACTCTCAACGGAGCGAGCATCAGCTGGCAAGATGCCCGTGATGGCCATACCGTACTGCACATGGCGTGTGAGCATGGTGTTAGCGCGGTTATTCAGTATGCGGTGGACAAGGGCATTGATCCGCTATTGTGTTCACGACAGGGATTGCGAGCACACGAGCTATTGGCGGTGGACCACGAGCTGCGGTTGCTGGTGGAGGATGCTGTTCGTCGTGCGGAGGATCGCAGTGCGCCAGAGGAAATTGTGAGACCGCTCACCCGTGCCAGTAGCAGTACTGCTCAGGATACCAGACATGGCAGTGCTGGGAACCTGGTCGCCGCTGCTGCCCGCAAAATTACCAGCTCCTTTGCGCCCTCGTTGGTATCGGCGCCGACGCGAATGAGCGTGTCGACGGAACGGCCCAGTGTGATGGAGATTAATAGCGGTGCCGCCTTTGAGACTCGTCGCCGCGGGAATACGCAGCCCATGGCTGCCCCGCCGCTGCCGCCACCGGCTCCTGCGGTTGGCGCTGTCCCTGTCGAGTCGGCGGCTGCGGCGGCGGCTGGGGCTCCTTTGGGGCCGGCTGGGTGGCTGCCTGTGCCGCGTCGGAGCAGAGCGTCTAGCACCATCAACGCTCGACTGGCGGGTATTGGCGGGACGCCGCTGCTGCCTACCATTCTGTCGGCGCGGGAGGATATCGACAACGCCTCGGACGATGACGACGAGGAGCTGCATCCTTTTATACTGCATCCAATGTCGGTTCCCGTGAGTCCTGCGGCGCAGGAGGCGATCGACCCGCGGCCCACAACGGCATACGGTAGCATGTCGCGGCACAGCAGCTTGCGGAATGGGAGCACGCGGTATGGGGTTGTGGGCGGGTTAACGTATAGCCCAGCAACCAGCCCTGTTTGTGGACTGGCATCGAGCATGACGAGCTCGTTTGTGGATATCCACAGCACACTGTCGCCATTGCCGAAAGAAGCTGTTATTGGGCGGAGTAGTATGGCGCTGTTTGGCGATGGAGAAAGCTTGATGGCGAAAATTATGCATGGTGCTGGTGGACGCAAGCGAGAATCCAAGGTGCTTGTTCGTAGGTCGGAACATGTGCTGAGATCGTCTGCCAGTGCCGATGGACTGAGTCCCCATGATACTAATGATTTGGATCGTCCGCCCACTGATGATTCGTCAAAGATGCTTGGCAAATCGAGGTTCCGCCTGTTGCCAAAGACGTCCAAGGTGGCGCTGTTGTTTTCCCGAGGTGATCGAAAGATCGTCCAGCCATGATGCCATGTTACTACTTGGCGCCCCCCCCCCCGCAGGATAATCGCGCCCGAGATGTAACATTCGCCCTTTTATTTTTACCGCCCGTCGCCTCCCCCCGCTCTACCGCCACTCCCTACTTTTCCACTCCCCCGCACACACGCTCTACGGCCTTAAATAGGGCGGGAAATGCGGGGGCAACATTGCTGCGAATGCGTTTTCTGCGTTTATCCATTCTCGATGCGTTGTTTTCCTACTAGCTTTTATCTCCTCCCCCGCCCGTCTTCGCTTGTGTTTGTCGCGCGCGAACGGGGGGGGTTGTTTTCTGCCTCTCTAGTCTTATTCACTTTGTTCTCACTCCAGTCCCTATACATACGCTATTCCCCAGTTGTCCTTTGAGCAGCCTGCATTGGTCGGCGATGGGGACGGCGGATACTACCGACTGCGTTCATATTTCCAAGGTGTCCAGAGAGTGCTCGGCAATGGACTACGAGTGCCACAACATTTACCACAGCGGCGACCGCGTTGTGCGGCATGTGAACCGGCTCGTCAAACGCGTTACTAGGCCGTATGGAGCTTCTGGGAAGTGTCTGGGTGCAATGCGGGCACTGGCCTGTGCGTCGGTGTTTCCGGAATGTCGGGCATCGGCAGATGATGATGGTGAGACGATTCCTGGATACCCTGGGTTGCTGTAAGTTCCTTCTCCGCCCCGCGCCCCGTTTCGCCCTCGGGCGTGGTAAGGGCCGCCTGGTATCGGGCCATTTGCGGCGGCGCAATGCTAATCGCGCAGGTCACTCCCCCTCGCCTTGAGTGTGCCGTGTCTGCATTAGGGCCGATGTCAGCAGTACGTGTCGTGTGCCTGCTGATGGGCTGTCGGAAAGGCTAGTAAGGTCTCTGGAGCATGATATGAACAAGATAAGAGCTGCTAAACAGCAACATGGGCCGCTGTGCGGTGGACGCGTGAATGAGATGGCGGTCTTGGATGTGCTGTCGTTTGCTGCGTTTGCCTTGGTTGTGTGGTACTTGGGCTTCCTTCTCGTGCAGCAGTGGAAAAGCATCATGGCCGCGTGGAGCCACCGTACTGCTGCTGCCGTTAGAACAGCTAGCATTGAGTCACTGTCGATTCTATCGGATAAGGCGCGTGTAGATGGACAGCTGTCCCCAGTCTAAACCACCACCTCCTTTTCTGCACCGCCCACCTACACTTTTTGTTTGTCTCTCTTTCATTCTTGATACAGTACCATCTAGTTAGACTTTTGTGCCAGAGCTGATAGCGTGGTCCGCTATATTGCGAGTGTGGCGTCGGGAGCAGTGGAGGGGGAGTATAATGCGACAACAGCATAGTGGGGGATGGTCGCCATCAACTCGATATGTTGGCTTCAGGTCTAAACGTGTGGTGCACAATCCACACAGAGACTTTACTCGCTTGCCTCCGTTTCACCCATCCGTAACCAAAAACTATGGACGAAAGCCACTGCAGACTATCCAGCTCCAGCAAGCCCAGATCGAGCACGGTGGTGGCCAACCCGGTACCCCAGAACAACCAAAGGGGAAACACATAGCCCGGCCAACTCCAATGGCTGACACCAGCCAGTTTGTTCTGGAGCTAGCGGATGCGGATCCCGCTGCTTCAGAGCCGCCGGATGCGGATCCCGCTGCCGCAGAGCCACCGGATGCGGGTTTCACTGCCGCACACCTGTCGGCGGCGGATCTCCCCGCGCCAGGCCCATTGACAGCCACTCATCCCTACCAACTGCCGCCAGAGGATGAGCTGGGGCGCGTGGTCTTTGCTACGCAGCGTTGGAAGCGCTTCAGGCGCTTGGTCGCAGAAGTGGTGCCCGTCACCGGCGTGTCCAGCGCGTCCTTGGCCGACGCGGGTGCGGTGCCCATTGACGAGCTTTGCCTGCTCGGCAAACGCCTGCGGCCGCGTAAGCGCCACAAAGCCGCCCAGCCTTAGGGAGCGCAAAGGACGGCTGCGGCTCCTTTGCCCAGAGGGGCTGGTCCGTGGTCCCCTTCTCCGCTCAAAGGGCCCGCAGCCAGCGAGCTCCCCTTCTACTGACTTCCATGCGACCCGCGGTTTGGCCGGGGGCGCGCCACCGTCCTCTCCCTCGCTGGTGCCTCTCTGGCTTTTCTCGTTCTCGCGGCTACTCGTGCTCTCCATTTCGGCTTGCTTGCTTGCCTTGCAATCCGCCAACCATCCGTCACATCATCTGCTTTTCCCCCGTGCGTGTGTGCATCCGGGGGACTCGGCCGCCGCTCTCGCCCCGCGCAAATTCGGCAGAGGGCAAACGTGAGGAGCTCCACCATTAGCTCGTGCCAGCGACAGAGGCCCCTAAAAGCACTGCTTACCAGCCTCCGCTGCAGACTGCCGGAATGGACATGATGCAGGATTCGAGCAGCGAGGCCGCCAGGATCTGGACGGACCTCAGCGCGGGTGTCAATACCATTCTGGCCAAGGCCGGTGAGGACATTGATGCCACTCTCTACATGACCCTGTACACGTAAGTTGCTTGCTGCTTTTGGCGGAGAAGGGGAAAAGCGCACCTCCGCCTGCGCGCCTTGTCGTGCTGGCCGCTAAACGCCGGGCTGTGCTGGTGCTTTCCCCAGGGACGTAGGCATGTCTACGACTTTTGCGCATCGCTGAGGCCGGCCATGCCCGGGAGCACGTACTACACGCCGGCGGACATGTCGACGGCGCTGTACGGGTCGGTGTACGGCCGGCAGCTGTACACGCGGCTCACCGACCATGTGTCGCAGTACATGGGCGAGGTAGCGAAGCGGGCCACCGCCTTCAAGGGCGACGAGCTGCTCACCTTTTACAACCGCGAATGGGTCAGGTACGGCGACGCCGCCAAGATGATCCACAACATTTTCGGCTACCTGAACCGCCACTGGATCCAGCGCGAAAAGGACGAGGGCAACAACGTGTGCGACATCAACACGCTCATGTTCCGCCTGTGGCGCAACCAGTTCTTTATGGACGTGCGCGGGGCGCTGCTCGAGTCGGTGTTCAGCCTGATGACGCGCATCCGCGACGGGCAGGTGGCCGACCTCGGCCTGGTGAAGAGCGTCGTGGACTCGTTTGTGTCGCTGGGCAGCGACGACCTGGTGCTGGGCAGCAAGAAGATGGAGGTGTACGACGCGTACTTTCTCAAGCCGTTTATCGAGGGCACGCGCCGCTACTACCAGGCCGAGAGCGAGCGCATGCTAAAGGAGGGCTCGATCCGCAGCTACATGGCGTGGGTGTTTGACCGCATCAAGGAGGAGGAGGACCGGGCCGAGCTGTACCTGCACGAGTCGTCGCTGCGCGAGTTTAGCGAGGCGCTAAACAAGGTGCTGATTGGCAAGCAGCGCGAGCAGCTGAGCGCCGAGTTCCACCCGATGCTCGAGGCGCAGGAGCGCGAGGATCTCCGGCGGCTGTATCTGCTGCTGAAGCGGCTGGGCGACGGCGCGGGGCTGGAGCCGATGCGCAACCTGTTTGGCGCGTTTGTGAAGAGCGCGGGGCTGGAGGCCGTGAAGCGCATCAGCAGCGACCAGGTTGCCGCGGAGAGCCTGACCAACAAGGCGCGGCTGTTTGTCGACGCGCTGCTGAGCGTGCACGACCTGTACGCGGACATCCTGCGCGGCTCGTTTGAGGACGACCCCGGCTTTAGCAAGGCGCTGGACCACGCGTGCAAGGAGTTTATCAACACGAACGCCGTCTGCGTGTCGGACGAGACGAACGCGGCGCGGCTGCTGGCCAGCCACTGCGACACGCTGCTAAAGAAGGGCAATGCGACCGCGCGCGCGGGGCCGACCGGCGCCGAGGGCGCGAGCAGCGAGGACAACCTGGAGTTCCAGCTGTCGCAGGCGGTGTGCGTCTTCCGCTACCTCAAGGACCAGGACATGTTCCAGGCCGCGTACTGGCGGTTCTTTGCGCGGCGGCTGATCAACGAGCAGAGCGTGTCGTCGCACGGCGAGGCGACGATGATTTCCAAGCTCAAGGAGGTGATTGGCGTCGACTTTAAGACCAAGCTGTCGACCATGTTCTCCGACATCACGGTCAGCAAGGACATGACAGAGCAATTCCGCGAGCCGGGCCGGGCGAGCAGCGCGGGCCCGCCCGCGCCGTTCGACATTGGAGTCAAGGTGCTCAACACCGGCTCGTGGCCGTTCAAGGCGCCCGACACAAAGCTGACGCTCCCGCCCGAGCTGAGCCGCGTGGTAGACCAGTTCACGCAGTTCTACCAGGACAAGCACAGCGGGCGGAGGCTCAACTGGCTGTGGCAGTACTCCAAGGCGGACCTCAAGGTCTTTTTCCCGGGCGCGACGGGCGCAGCGGCAAAGACCGGCTACGTGTTCACGGTGTCGACGTACCAGCTGGCGATCCTGCTGCTGTTCAACGCGGACAGCGGGCCGGGGACCGGGTACGGAACCGAGGCCGGGCCGTCGCTGACGCTGGCGCAGATCATGGCGGCGACCGAGCTGGACCGCGATCTGGTAGAGTCCGAGATGGACGTGTTTTGCAAGGCACGCGTGCTGACGTCCAGCACAGGCAAGGTGAGCGACGATGCGCGGTTTGCGCTGAACGGCGGGTTCAAGTCAAAGAAGCTGCGCATGAACCTGGCCGGCCTGAAGCGGCCCGACCAGAAGCGCGAGGCGAATGAGATCCAGCGCGCGGTGGACACGGATCGTTTGGTCAAGATTCAGGCGGCTATTGTGCGTATCATGAAGGCGCGCAAGCAGCTTAGCCACAGGGAGCTTGTGGAGACGACGATTGCGCACATCAAGCTGTTCCAGCCCCAGGTCAGCGATATCAAGCAGGCCATCGACAAGCTGATTGACACGTCGTACATTGAGCGCGATGAGAGCAGCCGCGATTTGTACAACTACCTTGCATGAGGCGATCCCGCACCGGATGCTGGGTTGGAGCTTTGGCGCCTGGGTTGGAGCTTTGGCACCTGGGTGCCTTTTTTTTCCATGTCTGTTTCTGGCCAGCCAGTTTTTATTGTGGTGGACGAACACACGCGGAAAAGAAGGAAGAAAAACTGAAGTGAAAGGTGGTGGGTGGTGGTGTGAGGATGCACGTTTGCAGTTGCAATCATCAGCGGGCGTTTGGTCGGCACCCATGTGCGGATTCAGTTGGCATCCGACTTTGCTGGGAAGTGCCTGTCAATGGGAATGGGAAGAGGCAATGGAACCAGAATGGGCTTGAAGAATGCAGTCGAAACAATTCCCACAAACTTGTCTGGCCGTCTCAGCTGTCCCGCGGTCAGATGTGGTTCAAGTCTCTGAACATCCATCGTCTCTCTTGGCAGCGGAGATGCCGTGGGCATGTCCTCGGTACACGGGTCGTCAGTTACCTGTTGGTTGGTATTTCCAGTCGGCATTGCTGGTGGAATCGCCTTAGTAACAGTAGCAGGAGGTCCGCTTGCAGTCACCGTTACTGGTACAGTTACAGTCATTGGTGGAGCATCATTGCCACCACGAACGGTTTCCGTAACAGTGAGATACTTTGTCTTTACTTTCTTGTGGCCATGAGATCCCTTGTTGTAATTGCTATTGCCGCATCCGCAGCCGCATCCGCGTCCGCAACCAGAGTTGCATCCCATTGGCATGTACGGAGGGAACGGAGCTGGCGGCATTGCATTCCAGTAGCTCATTTGTGGTGGTGGTGGCATGTTCATTTGCCAGTTTACCATAGGCTGTGGCGGCATGCTCATTGGTCCGTATATTGGTGGTTGCTGTTGATGCTCGTGGCCGATTTCAATATACGCACTCATCACTGGGGGCATAGTAGGCGTGGGTAGCATAGTCAGCATGGTTGGCATTGCCGCAATAGATGGCATGGTTTTGGTGTACACCAAATTGTTGTAGAAAAACTCTCCACCACCTGCTCGATTGAGGCCATCCAGTTGGGCCGGCATAAGGTTGAAATAGTTGTCAGGCAGCTGGAGCCCAGGGGGATAACGCTCAAGTACAGGCATGCGTTTATGGATACCGCCATTCTGCGCATCATGCAAGTCATCGTGGGTAGGTGTACCTGCGACTACCTGCGCCGCAGCATACCAAGAACACCACCCGATAGTGCCAGAGAGCAAGAGAAGAGTACGGCTAGGCCTCACCATCCTTGGAAGCTTGAACCTGCAAGCAAAATGGCGTACGAAATAATACTGACTGGGCCGAAACAAACGTAGAAGAATAGTGGTACGGCACCGTGGTTGGGATTAATGCAGAAGATGTGAAGTGAAAAGCAGTGAATGACCAGAGCCCAAGAGCGAGAGAGAAATAGGGAGAGAGAGAGGTGGGGGCTTGAACAAGAGGGGAAAATACTCCTTTAATGCCACCGACGATGGCAGCGGCCTCATTGACTCAACCGACAAAGCATTAGGCAAGAGCCAGGGGATCTACAAAAGGCAAGCAGGAAAGGAATAGTGCACACGGGGTCTTTCCTTCTGACCACCACACCCGATCGCTCCCAGACGGGCCCACGCTGGGGCAGGGGGAAAATCCTGCTGTTCACAAGGGGGATGACGGGCTGGGTCTTTTCGTTGACAGCGATACATTCTTTTTGTCCGAGACCATCCACATACCCGACGCTCAAGGCAAATGACCCGGGGATGGCATGTGGTCGGTGCTGCTAAGAATAAAAGGCAATGGGGGCATGGCCCGTCACTTTCCTTTGCCCTTTCCCCCTTCTTTTGTCTCGCCCGTGTCAGTCTTCATTCAAGCGCAAGCGGGAGTGGGGATGAAAGTGCACGAGCGAGGGGAGGCTTTTAAGCAAACCTGTGGTAAACCACGCCGCCTGCACAGCGTAGATGTCCCTCATGAGCAGCGACTGTCTTCGCTTGTCGCTGTCCAGAGACTAATGCTGCACTCCTGGGCATATCCTCGCCGAGTCTTGCATGTGGGTGCTGACGCCACTACGCGCACAGGCCTCCTATAAATGCGGCGCTCCCAGCCACATCTGCTGCCGGAGCTCTTCATCTCTATTAGCACCCACTTTAACAGCACATTCTATTGTCTATAGCTGGGCTCTCAGAACGTCCCGGCTTCGGGTATAGAAGCAAACCTCTGCGCGCCTGCCTACAGCCCCGCTGAGCAACTGTAGCGTTAAAACTGAAGCAGCTCAGAATATTCTGGGACTGTTGAAGAGTCCTGCACCAAATGTTGCATGGTTTGCGTCGGCTCAAAAAGGTGGCTAATGAAAGAAAGGAAAGAGAAGCTATAAGCCCGACGGCGCCCCAAGTAGTACCTGCGCCTGTGGTTACACGATCAGTAACCAATATGTTGTGGTGTTTTCCTGTAGCAACATGCAGCTGGCCGCCTCCTCTGGTGCCAGCCGCCTGCCCTAGTACTTGGGACCGCGGATCGCCCTTCCCACCTCTGTTCCCCTTTGGGATATTTCTGACTGAATCCAACGACCTCTACCATCCATCAGCTCATTGAAATGGGAGTTAAGAACTGTTGTTTGACTCGCGTTTAGCAGCCACCCTTTAGCCAAGTGTCTCATACCAACTTATAGTTACTGTCTTCAGTACAATATTACCATCGGTGTCCTTGAAGTGTACTTCGACTAAACTCCCAACTGGAATCACAGCATCATCACCCACATCAACGCCGTCGATAGTCACCTTATCATAACCAAATACACCTTTAAAGCTCAGTTGAAACTTGAGACTTGTCACAGTAGCCCCATAGGGTAGATCGAAGTTGTTACTGATATCATCCATGTCTCGACGAAGGGAATATGCTGCTTTCAGAGGGTCACTGGAAACCGGTGGCTTGTTCGAGCGGAAAGGCGGGGTGTTGGAGCGATGGTACGTTCAGAGGAGGGAGGCGGCAACCCGCTGGCTTTTTATGTGACAACGGGGGTCGCTTGCCGGGGGATTTTTGTCCTCTTCTTGCCACTGCCGCCGACCAACAGGGGGCCGATTTCTCTGCCAGTCAGCGCAGCCGCCCACTTGCGCGCTGCCCGCTTCGAGACACGACTTTGCTTCCTTTAAGCGGCCACTATAAGCAGTGCAGCCTCCTTTGTGGAGTGTTGGGCGTGTGAAGGCCCATTGTAGCGGCCCCTTTCTGGGCAGCCACGAGGGCGCCTTCCTTGATGACCGGTCCCACCCGGTGACTGCCCAACAGTTGTCGTAAAGATTGGGGTGGGCAGCAATCAGCGGCACCGTGACACCTGCCTTGGATGACTGGGGCACGACTTGGGGGTGTCCCCCGTTTGCTCCTTCGCGCTGCTGCTGCAGAGAAGTCTCCCAGTTCGTATGACTGGGACAGAACTGGGGGTGTCCCGCCTGCGCCTCCGCACTCGGCCGCAGAGACGTTTTACGGCCCTGCTGCCTGCACTTTCCTCCCTACCACAATTTTGCTACTCTATCACCGCCTGGATGCTTCCACATACAGTGCTTTGTTAACAGCGCTTGAAGCTTGTGTGCTAGCCTGGATGCCCCAGGCGCAGAAGCGATACCTGCGAAGCAGTCGCGTTTAGGTTTCGGGTGCACTTTCTATACCTAAAGGGGGGTCCCGAGGTATCCAGGTGCGGCCAAGTGGAGACAGCGCACTGAGGAGTGGAACCAGTCGTACGCTTTGTTATCAACAGTTTGAAAAAATGTACTCCCGACAGGTAGAAAACAACGCCGGCTAGATGTGCACACACCACCAGCTAATACATATCACCAATCAAACAATTACGACATGCACACGACAATGCACAAAAGCCGTAGGCGGCATGTGACAGAGGTGGGGTGGTTGGGGGGAAAGAATGAACGTGGTGGGGGAGTATTCGGTATGCAAGGCGGGGAATGGGAAGGGTGTGGTGATATTTGGAACGTTGCAAGTTGAATGGTCGATCCCCCCCACAGCACGAAGCCATTACGAACGTGAACTGCGGGCCTTGGCAGCCACTAGAGAACAGCGAATAAAAACAGACAACCGCAGCACGCACCGACAGCGTGTCGAAACTGCTGCCAGCAGCAAAACCCCGTACTGCACAGCTCCCTGTTTCCACGGGACTTTCTCATTGACGGGCGTGTACTGGTGTCAAATAGTCGCCATGACAGAGCGGCTCCTTTCCATGGAGGAGGGATTGGTGGCTAGGACAAAGTCCTTTTGTGCCATTTCTCGTCTCGAAGCACGCATCCAAGATCCCAGGAATAACAAAGGAAATAAGGGTGTTCTCATCAGCACGCTCTCCACGCTCGACGGAAAGGACAAATACCAAAGGGGGTGTGAGTGGGGGATCGGGTCATAAGGGCGGACAAACGGAAAGTTGGCCAAATACCCGAAAGGCAGCGGCAAGACCACATGCCCTTTTGACAAGCAGCGGCGACAATAAAAGCACAAAAAGGCTGGGGCGGGCGGGGTGTCGCCCTTTTCCTCCCCTGTAATGTACTTTGGCGGCAACAGGGGTGGCCGCTCTCCGCCCCCATTCCTATTTGCGCGATTCCAACACAAAGTAGACACCGGAGTAATAAGGAAGGGGCGGTGGTCTATTCTCCGCTTGCGGGTTGAATGGAAAGGACGCGTGCGGACTGGCGCTTGGATGTGACGGTAAGCAATTATAACGACACACGTGGTCGCTTGTTTGCAAAAGGGGGACTCTTGGGATAACATCCCGAGGATGGCCGTGGGGGGGGGCTTTCCAACCCGCCATCCGCCGGGCTGGATGCCCGCCCCACTCCTCGTCCGAGAGTCGATGTGACTCCCTCGGCTTGGGTCCTATTTAACCTCTCGCCGGCACCCGGGTACGTGCTCGGCTTTTTCTCCTCCTCACCAACTGGTTTACCTATTCCATTTTTGCTTGTCCTTGGCTCTCACTGGCATCGGCTACCCTACTCTTTACTGCAGCCGTGGCACTACCCCTCCGACGCACCCAACCACTGGCTTTTTCTTTTGTATCCTCGCTACACAACATGTGCACTTGCTGCTACCGTGGCTGCTGCCAGCGTGGACAAGCCTCTGGCTGCGCTTACGTTTCGGCGAGTGCTTGTTCTCATAAGTGCTCGCACGCGGTGAAGAAGCCCACCTGCAATGTTGTGGTGACAGCTCCTTGCGGCTGGTACAGTGTGGCACACAAACCTGCCGCCAACGTCAAGGTCACAGTGGTTAGGGAGACTACGAGAACCTTTACCCACCAGGGACACCAGTGCGGAATCTGGACTCTCTGCTAGCAACCCCACCCCCGGTTCTGTTCCGCGTTGTTGGCGCCGGCGAGCCCCACTACCCATGGTACTACAAGTACACTAGGCATATACCTTCTTTTTCTCTTTCGTGCCTGCTCAACACACTGTTACAAGCCATTAACCTCCAACATGACGCTAGACATGACAAACAGAGCACATAGTTGCTTTTAAACGAACAACAAAGTTAAAAGCAAGTGCGCTATCCACCGCCACGGCGCCGATTGAGCATGGACAAGTTCTGTACACTTGATGATCTGCTCATAGGACTCTCCTCTTCAGCAAGTAAATTGCTCAACGCCCGATGTTCCCCTCCTCCTCCACCACCACTCGGGGACGAAGGAGCAGAGTCCAGTTGTCTAGATATCACCTGAGGAATAGCTGACACCTCACACACATTGTCGGTATCACCTTGTGATAACCCGCCACTCACGGGTGCCGCTATGTCAAGTGCAAACATTGTTGGTGAATACGTCAGCTGATAGTCATCCCCATTGTCATCTCCGCAACGCTCATGCGGCATTCCACGAGAAGAAACGCGATCTGCTGATGATAATGCATCTGCTGCTGCTGCTGCCGCTCGTGCACGTGGTTTGCGTGATTTCCACATGTGATGAACACAGGGGAGGGCACCAATGACAGCAAGCAAACAGAATGCCAGAGCAAAAACAAATATAATCACCATCCGTATCGCATTGGGTTGGAGTTGCCAAAGGACGATTAACCGACGAACTCCCGCAAATTGCAATGGCGACCAAAGCGAATCATCAACCAATTCCGCTTGCTCGCTATCAGACACTGATCTGCTTGGCAGCTCGATTCCCGGGTATGTCTTGGCACTAGCGGTTTGCTGATTAGGAGGAATAGTAGCCGACATTTTGAGCAACAGCGCGCCAAGTGTCCACGATACTTCCACGCCATCAATCTCATTGACCGATTCAAAGGGCGACTGCTGTTGTCTGGGCGCGCCAAACCCCTTATGTAACACATTAACAAGCCACGCAGCTTTAAAACACTGCATCTGTAAGCGCCCAACATGAATAGAATCGTTTGGCACCAATTTGCTAACATACGACCAATGCTGCTTGCAAAACCGAGTTGCCTTTGACTCAAACTTGTCAATATCCCAAACGCCCCCCAGTCCCAGGTAATCATGCGACGAGTACCAGTATTCGCTAACTCCAACAAACCGCTGCGTTCCAAAATCAATCTCTGGTGCGTGTACTCCAGCAAACAAACACGGCTCGATAGGACAGATGGTTTTGTTTAGCAATGGCTCCGTTGCTTTAACACATGTCGTAAAATCCCCGCTTCCGCGCAATACCACTCGTCCATCAATAGTAGGCAATGTCAGCCCAGGGGCCAAACAGGGATCATCAACAGACTGCAGCGCTGCTCCGTCTGCCTGTGATACTGGAACGGTCGCACGTAGTTGCTCCACATATCGACGCCGGGCCTCGTTAGTCCCATGGCCCAAGAACGTTGCCACAAACACATCAAACACACGGTCGGATCCGTCCAGGTTACGTAAAGTCACTTTGGCCAACTCCTGTTGATGTAGTCGAGCGGCCCTTTGCGCTGGCTCAAACGCAATCTGCGCGGATGCTCCACCCATGTCCAAAAACCCATGCGAGGGCCCCGTCCCAGTAAATCCGCCCATCAAATAGTTGACCGCAACCCAGCCATATAGTCCCTCGAGCTCTCCCGATACAACCTGAAAGCTATCCCGACAATCAGGCAACAGAAAATCATAGTGCTCACGGGCATACGAACAGGCATTATCCAGAATCTCTGTTCGCCGCGCCTTATCCACGAGTCTCATCCCAGCGGTTGCCAGCAGATACACTGGCGTTTGTCGAATCTGGCTCCCGGGTATATGCGTCTGCGCAAAGTCCAACAGCGGTTTTATGTGTTCGACACCGACCATGCGTGCTCTGTTTGCGAAACTAGAGATTCCACTGACCGTTTTAAACGTCCACTGTTCTCCGGCACGTCCAACCGCAGGCAGACCAGTCAAATTGCTCTTTTGCCGCTCATACTGTTGTTGTTTTGGATCATCCCACGCATAAATCATCGCCCGCGAGCCCGAACTTCCCGCATCAATGACCACTCCATATTTACGGTTGGTGCTACCCGAAGCTTGTCCCGAAACGTCTGGCGCATTCGAAAGCACCTCGGTAAGAAATGCGTAGTAGAATACCCCAAGCACAAGCAACGATAATAGGGCCGCGGCTCCCAAGGCAAACACTCGTCGTTTGGTTGTCAGCTTTTGCCCCAGAAATCGACTTCGTCTCAATGCACCGCCCGGCAGCACGCTAGCCTCGGCTGCCAGTGCACTGTCCGCCGCCCAACCAAACGCGGGCATCAAGGATGCCAAAAAAGGTTGGAGGCTCCACGAGAGAAGGAAAAGAAGGACGAAGCGTGCTATAGACAATGCATTTACGAGAATGAGCGGAAGGCGAGGGGCTTGGAAGAAGAGACGCGGAAGAATGAGCGACGCTGGTTTTTGGGCACACCCAGGCTTGGTCGACGCGCCCCCACCCCCACCCCAGTCCCCAAACGCCCAATGGGAGCGGCGCATGGAGCTGGACCGCTTAGACGACCAGCGCCAGCTTTGGGGACAGCTTGAACCGGAACACGATGAGGACGACCATGGCAACGACCAGCAGGAGGCCGGTATAGACGATGGGCCACGTGTAGTCGACGCCATGGCCAACGGTATCGAGCATGATGCTGGTGGTCTGCACGACCACGAGGGACGAAATCGAATACGACATGTAGATGAGGCCCGATATGTACGTTATCCGAGTCACGCCGTACTGGTGCGACAGGGCGTTGAGGATCATGCCGACAATCGACGAGCCAGTGACGCCAAACAGGGTCGCCGAAGCAATGGTGGCGGGCACGTTGGCGAAGGGCAGCCAAATTCCGAGCTGGCTGTAGGCCGCCAGCAGGGTCCACACAATCAGCATGTTTACGGGGCCAAAGCGGTCCGAGAGTACGCCAGCGACAAAGCGGCCAAATATCCCCGAGACGTTGATGATTGTGACGAGCGTCGACCCCAGACGGCTGCTCTCCTTGAGCACATCTGCGGTGTAGGTGGGCAGAAGGATATACGGAATGGTGTTGGGCGCCATGGCAAAGAAGCTGGACCCGGCAATGAACAGGAATCGCCACTCACGCAGGACAGACAGGTCGAATAACTTTTGCGGCCTCTGCGTCGGCCTCCGCGAGGCAATCAGCGGCGACAGCCCCACGCCGAGCACCATCACTATGCACCCGATAATGCGCTGCGACCACGCGCGGCCCACAGTGTCGATGCACGAGCGCGTAAGAATCGAGATCCACATTCCGCCCACGCCCGAGCCCATGTACACCAGCGCCAGCGCCAGCCCGCGCCGCTTTTTGATCCACTGCAATGGCACCGTGACGCCCAGAATATACGGGAACGAAGCAGCCGACCCAAACATCACCCCCTGTGTCAGCACCAGCTGCCACACTTCCGTACTGAAGGACGCGAGGATAAACGCCAGGCCCATCACCAACGACCCCGCCGCACACATGATCCTGGTGTCGTATACCTGGCTGAGGATGCCGACAAACACGCCACACAGATTCAGCGTGGTGTTTTGCACCGATCCAATCCACGACACTGTTGCGGTGGGCATATGGGCAAACTCGTCAATCACGTAGTACTCCTGGTACACGCCATGGGCCCGCGACGCGCCAAGGGTGATCATCGCCTGAATACACCCGGCTAGCACGACCATCCATGCAAACAAGCTGTCCTCCTTGTACCGCCCGCTGACAAACTCGTCGTCCTTTTCGCACCCGGCGGTATATTCGCAGTCCTTTTCCCCAACTGCAGGCTTGAGCAGCTTTGGGCACTCGGCTTCCGGCACAAGCGTCGCCGACGACGGCATATGTGACAGGCGCTTCTCAGAGTCTGTCATTTTCCGGGGCAATACGAGTGGCGCTGCGGACACTCGGGGGGTGGGCGTGTTGGAGGGATGGGAAGGCGCCAGGGGCAGATTGAGGCTGGATGCGTCAAGCAGGCAAGACGACACGGAGGAGCGCAAGAAAGGCGTCGTGTAAAATGGAGCGAATCTCTTTGCGGCTGAACAGGAGCGCGCAGCAACAGTAGCAGCTTTGGCTCCGCCGATGAAGGTTATTGATGGCTCTGTCTCACTGCCCGCGGGGAATGAACCGCGCAACTGGGGGGCAGCGGGGTTTGTGCCGGGCACCCAAACAGTGGAGCGTGGGGAGAGTGCTGGTTCTGGCCACAGCTATAGCGACAATCGTTCCCAGGCGAGTATGAGCCACGGCAAACGCAGAGGTATAACCGCAGGCGGATCTGCAGTGGCCGGGAAGGTGGATGGCAGTTGGGCGCAGCCGGCACTCCTAGCGCTTTCCAGTGCCTGTTAGTCGTCAAAAAAAGCCCGGGTGTGGCAGCAGCTGATGAACGAGGGCACAGCGCGAATCGTCCCTGCTCTGCTAGTTATATAGGAGACTCTTCTGAGCAGCAGGGGGGGACGACTAGAGTGCCTTTCCTGCGCAGTCCGAATATTCACTGGCAGACGATGGTCTCGCATGCCACATTCCGCTGGCGCTGCGCCTCCCATTTTCCTTCGTCGTCGTATCTACGCCTCCTCCCGCAGCAAAAGTATACGTGACATGGGCTGTCAAGATAAAGGCAGCTCGGACTTTGTCCTGCCGTTTGTCGGTCCCCGTTTCTAATGCACAAAAGTAGAAATAGACAGGGAAAACGGGGAGGCGTGGGTGCGTATAGACGAGCGGCGTGCCACGGGAGAAATGGGGGAATGTGCCGTTTGCGGCGGGAGGGAGAATAAACGAGGCGTTCGTGCGCGTATAGCATTGAGACATGCTATGCTTTTCTTCGCGTCGTGGCGACCCACGCGGGTTTACCACCACCACACACAACCCACCCCCGCCTTTCTCTTTTTCGCTACATTCCCTCTTGTGGCCATCCGCGGAAAGTCCCTCCCCCAACAGGTCTGTGAGTGAGAGCGCTCCGATGTGGCGTGCCAGTGATATGTTTCGCATGATGTCATAGCTGCCGTTGTGAGTCCTTTCCCCAGCGCTGTAGCGCAGCCGGAGGCCGTGCTTGTGGCAATGTCCGAGTTGGACTGATTGCTGGATGGTTTGCTCAGTGGAAGGCCAGCTGGCATTTCGGTAAGTTCCCGGATAGGGAGGCACATGTATGCATTGCCTAGTGCGGTTCATACGTATGCCAGGCGCACTGGTGCTAGAGAACCTCCGCCTCGCGCCGTTTTGTCTTTCTAGCCACACCCACGCACGACGAGGCGCCAGCAGACAGAAGGCCACTGGCGCTCTCGTGCCGCTAGTGGCGCCCGTGCGCGTTTGACTGGACCACGGTGAGCATCAGCAAGCTGCGGATGCCTGTTGCGCAACTGCTCCCGGATCCTCCCGGGCAGGAGAGGGGGCTTGCGCCTCTGCCACTCCCTGGCCCAGTGCCACTTGGATGATAGTGGCCCTGCACTGGCCAATCCATCCACTATCCAAAGATATGCCCGAGCTCGCCACTCAGTGTTGGGCACTAGCCCCAGGCACTCCTGCACTTGCCACTCGGTGTTCGGGCACTAGCCACAAGTTGCCATTGGGAAGCAGCCACGCGCCTTCACCTGTCCGCCCGCCATGCTGCCCTCCCAGAGTCTCCACTGCCAGCCACCAGCCACCAGCCGCACATACTGCCTCCCCTCAGCTAGCCAATGCTGCCAGCGTTCTACATGCTTATTCCTGCCAGCGGCGGTCGCTCGGCCCGGTGGGTATGCGCTGCCCAGAGCAAGACACAATGAGCACGCTTGCGATGAAACAGCTTCGCCGAGCCATAGCGCTTTGTTTGCGCTTGGAGGCCTATATGACACCGATCAAGAGGTGTCGCTGGGCCAATGTACGCCGACGATGCCCAATTGTCAGCAGTCCGCAGGGCAAGCTGACAGGCGGTTATAATCGCTCTAGTGCGCGTCAAATAGAAGCCGGGACTAAAAAGGATTAGTGAGCGGCTGCTCTACTGTTGAGAGGATGGGCGCCGCACCGCTAGGAGTCTCCATGGATTCAGCCCTGTCTCCGTGGAACGACACCAAGGCTGTCTGGGTTGGGCAAACACCCTTCGCCCAGCCACGAAGAGCAGTCTACCGCTTCCTTAGTTCTGCTATCAATTCTACACTACAAGAGAACTCACACTCGCTCGCTCCCCTGTATGTCGAGCTGCTTAACACCACCATCCTTCGCCTTGGTCTGAGCGCCGCTGACAACGCCCTCGGTAGAGCGGCTTTGATGTTGACCACCCAAATGACGCCGTCCTCCGTTGTATCCGCCTGTTATCGCAATAACGTACATCTATGGTCCACATCATATACTCTTGATCATACACCATGCCGACAGGTCCGCCCCTCTGCGTAGATTCTAAGCGTGAGACTTGCCAGGTACGAGTACTGTTGGTAGTACTCATTCATAAATGCCAGAATTGGTATTTTGGGCGTTTGGGGTGCAACAAATTCAGTCAGTGTTGGTATCGAAAGCATCAGGTACTTTGCCACTGGGATTGCCAAGTTGGGCGGGTATCGCTCACGCGAAAAGTTGATGGCAAGCCTGCGGAGATTTGTGTCGAGTGGAGTTGCAAGTTTATACGCTCTGCTCCCAGGTATCGACAGATCAGCCTGTATGTCATCCAGAGAAAGGTCGTAGAGCGTCTGTTGCACGGCGTTTTATCATCGCTTATATGCGGTGGAGCCGGTGCTATTTAGGGAGTCGCCCGGCGCATCGTCGCCGGACTCCTTTCTCTTCTGTTCTGTTCTCCAGCT
>JANBOI010000007.1:0-60442 GCA_027595825.1 Coemansia biformis
TACTACGACGGTGGCTACACTTGCCCGGCGGCTGAAGTTGCTGGGTACGCAGCGCAGCCGCCACAGCACCAGTCGCCCCTGCCGGCGGCAGCTCAGACAGGGCACTACCACGCCTGCAGCGACACCTTCTACCAGTCGCCGGGACCCCATGCCGCGCAGTACGCCCCGCCCCGGGTCCCTGGTGTCACCAGCGCCCCTGGGTCCGCGTACGGCTCGCCTCAGCCCCCTCCGCAGCCGCATCTGTATAGTGCAGCGCAGCCCGCAAGCCCGGTCTATGCACCCAGCCAGCCAGTGCGTCCGCCGCCGCCACTGGTGCAGTCGGCAACAGCGCCGCTTCCAGGGTACTACAGCCATCCGCCGCCACACTCACAGCCCCAGCACCAGGCGTATCAGCAGCAGCAGCAGCAGCAGCCGTATCAGCAACAGCAGTGCCAGCAGCAGCCGTACCAGCAACAACCGTATCAGCAGCCGATGTACCAGCAACCACCACAGCAACCGCCGTCGCAGCAGCTGTATCAGCCCCAACAGCTGCAGTACCATCCGCAGGGCCATCCTGAGTACCAACAGGCACTGCCCGCCGTGTCGGGTCCGTTTTCGCATCCACAGATAGATGCAGGGCCATTACGACATGGACCATCGCCTCCGTCGCTGTCTCCGCATCAGTCGCCGCAGCAGCAGCCACGTCCAGCTCCATACCCCGCGGACCCTGCGTATGACCCCCGCCGCGCCAGCGCCGATATGTCGCGCCTGCTCACGTCCTCCATCTATAGTACGCAGGCACCGTCGCTGTCGTCGGCACCGCTGATTGCCCCTCCCGGGGCCCGGCTATCTCCAGCGCAGCCAGCGCAGCCACACCCAGGCGCGCGCATGTCTCCGGTGCAGCAGCAGCAGCAGCAGCAACAGTACCCACCGGTGCGTCACTCGTCGCTGCGCGAGCAGCCCGTGCGCCATTCGCCTGTGCAGCAGCAGCAGGCCCAGATGCTGCAGCGGCACTATTCGATGAATCACCCGCCCGACCACCGCGACCCTGCGCTCCCACAGCGGCTGGCGCCCACGCAGCAGCTGCATCCAGGCGACAAGTCTGGCGGATACAGCGGGCCGGCCCACTCACGCAGCAGCTACGTGCCCGTCGCCACCACAGACAGTTTCTGTGCTCCGCAGCACGCACACGGCCTTTACGACCAGCAACGGGCCATGGCGCTGCAGCCCGCCATGGCTTCGCTGGCCAATTCGATGGGGGCACTGTCGCTGTCGCATCAGCAGCAGCAGCAGCAGCAACAGTCGCAGTGGGCCCCACTGACAGTGAGTGCCGTGCTCAGCCAGCCGACGCTGGTTGGCTCTTCGGCCACGATGCCTGCACCCTACCGCGGCGTAGTGCCTGCCGCGGCCGTAGCGAGCAGCACGACCTTGGTCCGGCCGCAGACGAGCCTGCAGCAGCCGGTTGCCGATGGAGGCGGGGTGCCCATGTGGGGCAGGATCAACGCGAACGCATTCAAGGCATACCAGCACCAGGTGACGGTGCAAAAGTCCAGTCTGAGCGGAACAAAGTACGCGCTGGTCATCGGCATCAACTACTATGAAATGGAGTACTCGCAGACGTCCAACATCAACAGCGCGCACACGATGCGGGAGCTGCTGGTGCGAAAGTACGGCTACAAGGATAAGAACGTGGTCCTTCTCAGCGACGATCAGGAGAGCGAGCGCTGGCACCCGACGCACCACAACATCACCACGGCCATCCGGCGCATGATGCGCGAGGTGCGGCCCAACGACGCGGTGCTCGTCTACTACTGCGGGTTTGGCAGGCTGCCCGTGCAGGTCCTCGAGAAGCGCACCGAGGTGCTGAGCGCGATCCGGAGGCTGCGCTCGGACTACATCCTGCCCAGCGATTTTGAGACGACAGGGGCCATCGACACGGCGCATCTGCACAAGACCCTGGTGCACTCGCTGCCGCCGTCGGCGCGGCTCACGGTGCTGTTCAACTGCGTGGTCAGCGAGACCGGGCTGGGCGTGGCGTACAAGTACACCAGCACGTCGGGCACGCCGGTGCTGACCAACGCAATCGCCGGCAGCAACCTGTTCGAGGCCGGGATGAAGGCGGGCCACGCGTGCACGGCCAGCTTTGGCGACCTCTCGCAGCGGCTCGAGGCCAGCCTGATGCAGCAGCAGCAGCAGCAGCAGCACACGGACGCCAGCGCAGAGACGCTGAACCGCATCCGGCAGTCGTCGGGCGACATTATCGTGTTTGGCTGGGACCGCGACTACGCCAACCCCAAGCACAAGCAGTACCTCTCCCACACGCCCAGCAACCAGTTCGGGCACTACTGGGCCGCGGCCATGGAGGGCGCGATGCGCACCCGCGGCGCGACCACGTTCGCCGACGTCCTCGGCTACATGCAGGCGTCGACGGGCGAGCTGGCCATGCTGCCGTTCATCGCGTGCGGGCGCAAGATCAGCATGGACGAGGAGTTTGTGATCTAGCCTGCGGCTTGGCGCGGGTCAGGTGGTGCGCAGGGCGGTGACGTGCGCAGCCCCCGCGCTTTCCACGACGAGCGGCAGCGTGGTCCGCATGCCCCCGCGCCTACTGCGCGGCCCTCGTCCTTTCGGGCCATTCTCCCTTTCTGGCGGCGGCTGCACACTGCCCGCGTACGTTGGCCGCATGCCCGCCAGCCGCGCTCTTGTCTCCGCTGGCCTCCGCTTCACACCACACACCTCGCCCCCCCCCTCGCCGAATACATACCACACACACACGCACTGCGCCCGCTCGCTAGCACCTACCCTAGCCGACGATGAGGTTTTCGCTGGGCCTTCTGGCGCTGGGGATGATGGCGGCCGGCCACCAGGCGGCGGCGGCCGGGCACGCAATCCGGCTGAAGAAGACGCGCGAGGCGCCCGAGGACACGCTGCAACGCCTGGCCAACACGGGCAGCTACGTCGCGCAAAAGTACTTTGGGTCCGGCAGCGCGGCGCAGCTCGGGGCGCTCCAGGAGCAGGTGGTGCCGCTGAACGCCGACGGCAGCGCGTCGTACGGCGTGCCCATCTCGAACTTTATGAACGCACAGTACTACGGCGAGATTGACATTGGCACGCCGCCGCAGACGTTTAGCGTGGTGTTTGACACGGGCTCATCCAACCTGTGGGTGCCGTCGACAGAGTGCTCGTCGATTGCGTGCTTCTTCCACCGCAAGTACGACCACTCGCAGAGCTCGTCGTACGCGAAGAACGGCACCGACTTTGCCATCCGCTACGGCACCGGGTCGCTGGAGGGCTACCTCAGCCAGGACACGCTGAGCGTCGGCGGCGTCAATATTGACAGCCAGCAGTTTGCCGAGGCGACAAAGGAGCCTGGGCTCACGTTCGCGTTTGGCCGCTTCGACGGCATCTTTGGGCTCGGCTACGACACCATCTCGGTGAAGGGCGTCGTGCCGCCCTTCTACCACATGGTGAACCGCAAGCTGGTCGACGAGCCCGTCTTCTCGTTCTACCTGTCGGACGCGGCCAAGGGCGGCGACGGCGAGATGGTCCTCGGCGGCTACAACCCCGACCACTTTGAGGGCGACCTAAAGTGGGCCAAGGTGCGCCGCCGGGGCTACTGGGAGGTCGACCTCGAGTCCGCACTGTTCGGCGACGAGGAGTTTGAGCTGGCCAACACAGGCGCCGCCATCGACACCGGCAGCTCGCTGCTGGTGCTGCCCACGATGCTGGCCGACATGCTCAACAAGAAGATTGGCGCCAAGAAGAACTTTGCCGGTCAGTACACGCTCGACTGCGCCACCGTCCCGTCGCTGCCGCCGTTCACGCTAAAGTTTGGCGGCGTCAAGTACGCTCTCAGCGCCGAGGACTACGTCCTCAACGTCCAGGGCCAGTGCATCTCCGGCTTCATGGGCATGGACATCCCCGAGCCGCTCGGCCCCATCTGGATCATTGGCGACGTTTTCCTGCGCAAGTTCTACACTGTCTACGACCTGGGCAACGACCGCGTCGGCTTTGCCAAGGCGCGCTAGGAAGCCGCCACTAGGGCCCTCTCTTCCTCATTACACGGGCACTAGTCGGCCCAACATGACCACCCCACCCTGCACACACACACAGCAGCAATGTGGCTGCAAGTTCCTGGCAAGCGGCGCCCCCTCCAAGCAAAGTGACCAGCTATGAAAGAATGAAAACCATCGTAGAATGAAACGAAAGGCAGGCAGAGCCGACGGCGGGCCTCGCCTAAAAGTTCTTCTTCTTCTGGTCGACGGAGAAGCTGCCGGGCCCGACGTTGACAAGCAGGAGGAAGCCGCCCATGATGGACAGCGTCTGGAAAAAGTCGTACTTGACAAAGTCGCGGTGGGTCGGGTTAAAGTCGATCGACCACCAGTTGTTGACGACCAGGTTGAACACGCTCAGGATGGCCACCAGCACAATAGCCGACCACTTGGCCTTGAATCCAACCGCCACCATCAAGCACGACAGCCCGCCCACCGCAACCACCACCATCCGCGCCAGCGTCATCTCGCCCGAGAACACAAACGACGCAAACAGCAGCACCAGCAGCACCCGCCCGCCCAGGAGCACGTACTTGGACCGGTCCTCGTCCGACAGGCTGGGCAGCCCTGCAAACACGTTGCGCCGCCGCGCCAGCAGGCCCTCCGCCAGCAACATCAGCAGCCCGCCCACCACCGACAGGTTGCGCACGAAGAACTTAAAGTCAAAGATCAGCCCGTACGCGAATCCCTGCACCACCACCACCGCAAACAGCCCGCCCACCGCGTACTCGGTCATCCGCCGGTTGATCGCAAGCGCCGACCCCGCCACCATCGTCACCACGTTCACCAGCAGGAACAGGTGGCTCACCCCCCACGGGAACCCGCGGTACGCCTGCAGGAACTGCAGCTGGTTCTGCCACTGCATCACAATGCGCACCGAGTCCTCGATGAACGTTGACACCAGCAGTGTCCGCGCCACCCATGGGATGAGCGGCTTCAGCGGCCGCCCCACCTTCTCCAGCACGTCCTCCGTCTGCTCGCTCACGTTCTTGATCTGCTCCATCGCTCGCTCGCTCGCTCAACAGCCCCTGCTCGGGTCGCTGCCGCTACACCACCCGCGCACAGCAAAAGGAAAACACGGGTGCCTCAGCGGGACTCTGCGGCTCGCGCCGCCAAACGCGTGCGGCAGCTGCAAGCGCAAACAGGCGCTATATTTGCCTACCTCTTCTGGCTATAGGTGGGAGGTAGGGGGTAATCGCTTCGGGCAGACGCGACAGCACGCTGTACCCCTGATCGGCTCGTCTCGCGGCGTGAGCTGGTCCCCCGCTCGGTTCCAGAATAGAATGCGCCTGGATGCAGAATTGGGTGCTCGCAGAGATGCCCGGTGCGAGGAAAGAAGAGCAAACAGTCGCTCACACCACCCGCCGCGCTGCCCCTCGCCTGTGCCACACGCCCAGCCGCAGGCCGCTCCCCCCCCCCCAGTCGCGCTCGCCACGTCAGGCGCGGCCGCAGCTGATTGGCTGTACGCAGTACACCATCACAGGCCACAAGCGCCATCACCCCACCTCCCCCCCGCGCGGGCGCAGTCGGCGGTTTCGCGAGCCGAACGCGCCATGGTCCCACGGCAGGCACTGCGTCCGGAGCCAAGGGAGGAGCTGGAGCCAGCGCCCCCGCCAGTCGAGGGCGGCAGAGTAGAATTTTTCGCTATGCAATCTGGACAATGGATCTACTCGGGCAGACGACGCCTGCGGATCCAGCATCAGATGCCGACCGCCCTGTGGCGCCCGGGCGTCGATGCTGCGCTCCGCGGCGCTACCGGCGACCCGCTGCGCGCCGAGCCCACGTCCGCGAGGCCCAGGCGCCGGTGGCTGTCGGCGGGCGTCGCCGACGCCGGGCGGTAGAGATCGACCATCCCCACCAGCAGGTCGCCGCGCGGCTCAACCAGCGACCGTGTTTCGTCGTGCATGCTCGGCCGCGACGACTCGTCGGTTCCGCCCGCCCAGAATGCCGACTTGAAGGAGAGGTCGATGCCGGGCCCGCTGCCCGCGCCAAGCGCAGCCATCGCCCCGAGATCCACGCTGCTGCCGCTGCTACTGCCGCCGCAGCCGTGGGTCCTGTCGCCGCCGGCCGCGGCTGGCTGCAGTGCCGCAGGCGCTGGTGCTGCCAGGTCAAAGTGCCCGCCGCCGGCCAGCAGGTCCGACGCCCGCACAGGGTCGCCCAGCACGTCTTGGGATAGCTTGGTGCCCGAGTGCGCCCGCAAGTGCTGCAGTTCAGTCTCCGCGCCGGCCACTGTCGCCGGCAGCGGCGACTGCACAGCAGCGCTATCGGCAGAGGCCTGCCCGTGGCTTCTGCCAGCCGCGCTGCTACGCCGCGCACGTGCTGGCAGCGCGCTGCCTGCGACTCGCGGCGGCGCGTTGGTTGGCCGTGGCGGGTACGCATAGGGGTGTCCGCCATGGTGCGCCTGGGGGCCGGCTGCCAAGCTGCCGCCGTCGTCGCCAAACTCGGACGACGCCACGCCCTCGACCAGCGACGGCGGCACATGCATCGTACGCCGGCGCCCATGGTGCGTGCTCGCCACCCGCGGCCGCATTGCTCCAGGGGCCGGCCTCTGCGGCACACCCGTCAGCCCGGCAACCCTTGCCAGCGCGCTGCTCGTGATCGCCGTGCTCGTGCCGAGAGAGTAGCTACGCATGCCGTGCAGCTGTCCGGGGCCCGCTGCCGGGTCGGCGGTCTGTATGCCCATCGACTCGCTGCCATCGCTCAGCGCGACGGCCACGGCAGCTGCCGCGACAGCTGCGGCAGCAGCTATGCCAGCCCCGTCCTGGCCTCCGCCGCCGAACACGGCCGGCTCCGCTGTCGTCATCGAGGCATGCGCGCCGTCCGTGTGCAGCGCCCCGGCGATGCCCAGCATCTCGTTGCTTTGTGCATAGGTAAATGACGGGAACACGGGCATCGACGGCCGCCGGCACGTCGGCTGCCCTGCCGTGCCGCCAATGCTCAGCGGCGCCAGGCAGGACGTATCCGAGACTGACGCTGCATGGGCAGCAGCAGCCACAGCCGTGGTGCCGGCCACCTCCAGCGCTGCCGCCAGCGACGGCGTCAGGCCATACCAATCAAACTGGCTCCGCCGCCGCGCGTGCGTAAGCCCCGCCTCGTGGCCCGCCACGCCCAGTCCAGCATCCAGCATGTTTGGGTCGATCGACTCGCCGCCACTGCCGGCCGCGCCGCTGCCGTTGGCGCCGCTGCTGGCAGCGAGGTTCCAGCCAAAGCCGCCAGACCCAAGACCCGGGAACCACTCGCCGAGCTGCGTCAATGCTTCAATGTCCACTGCGGGATCGCCGGCGGATGCCGAGCTCAGCCCAATGCTGTTGTCGTCGGCAACGCCGTTGGCGCGGAGAAGCCGCTGCGCCGACCTGAACTGCCCACGATGGCCAGTGTGGTAGTCATGCCCATGGGCATACGCCGGCGTCGGCATCGAGATGTCGACAGACGAACAGGACGAGATCTTGAACGCGTCCATGCTGTCAACCGTGTGCGCAGCGGCCGTCGCCTCGGAGCACGCAGTCTGCGCTGCGCTGTGGTCAGAGACAACCGCGCCTGCCGTGTCCTGCGCGGACCCGATCTGGACCGACATGTTGGCCGCTGCCGCAACAGCCGCCGCCACGGAAGCGTCGTCGTCCGGCAGACGCGGAAACAGGTACGGGTCGGCGCCAATTGGCCCGGCCACCGTCATCCTTCGGATTGTCTCGACGGTATTGAGCGGCAGCCCGCTGGAGTCAGCCATGCCAGCGCCGGCGTGGTCCAGCCCAGTAATGCCCGGGTGGAAGAAGCCCAGCGTCGGTGCAATCGTCGAGCGGCTGATGCCCCCGGCGGCGGCGGCCGCGGCAACGGCCTCCAGCGCGTCATTGAAGTGCGCCTGAATCGAATGCCGCCGCTTGGAGGACTGGGTTGGCGTCGAGTAGCCGCTGGCAATTCGGCCTTCTAGCGCCAGTGCATCCAGCTGGTCGGTTGGCGTCATTGTGTCGATCTGCCGCAGGAACGCCGACGGCGAGAAGAAGTCGCCCAGCAGGTTGCGATGGTGCGCCATCTGCTCCGCGGCGCTCGCGCCGTTCGCTGGTGCCGAGTGGATGCCCCCGCTACCAGATGCCCCCGCGGCAAAGCCAAGCCCGGCTCTGCCGTCCAGCTTGAAGGCGCTGTCACCAGCCAGGCCCAGCGACGCTGGAGTGTGCCGCGGCACGCCGTCCATGCCAGATCTTGACGCTGAGCGCGCGCCCCGCGTCGACGCCCGCCTGCGGCCCCTACTGCCATCCCCTGCAGCAGCTCCGGCTCCAGACGACTGGACCGTGACACCCTTGGAGCCGGCGCCCGCCAGGCGACTGGCCACGGAACGGTAGCCCGCCGCGTGCGGTCCGTCCAACACCCCGTGCTCCACAAACGTGTCCATGGCATCGTCGTCGGGAGCTTCGCTGGCACCCCGTGGGGAGGCCACGCACGAGTCGGCCATGTCGCTGTCGCCGTCGCCGTCATCATCATCGCCACCGTCTGCCCCGGGGATGGGCCGCGGGTCTAGCGGGGCGTTCATCGAGTGCAGGATGCACAGGATCTTCTCCCGGATATGGTCGGGTATCTCGCCGTCCAGGCGCTTGCTGCCCGTCGGCGCCTTGCGCTTTGACGAAGAGCCAGCCCTGTCCTGGCTGGACTGGGACGTGGGAGTCGTGAAGCGCTCGCGGTCGGCGCGCTCCTTTTTTGGGATGACGTACCCGAACAGCTCAAAGACCTCGGGGAAGGCGTTGCGCAGCCGGTCGCGCAGAGACTGCCCGGGGCGATTTCCAAGTTGCAGATCCGAGTCGGCGGCGATCTTGGTCCAGTGGTTGGCATGGCGCAGCACGCCGATCAGCAGGCGTCGGTCCTCGTCGGCGGTGTAGTTGCGTGTCGGCTTGCGCTGCACGCGGTGGAGGCCCTGTAGGCGCTGCGAGTTGGGCGGCAGCGGCCACACGACATCGGGGATCTTGCCGTTGCTCTTGCGGCTGACCTTTGCGTGCGGGCTTTGGGCACACTCCTGCGCGCGGATCGTGCGGAACCGATCCTTGAGGTCCACGGACGTGCGGCTGTTGAACGAAAAGTTGGGGTCGTCAAGAATCTTCTTCCACGCCCCGACGCCGTACTTGCTGCACCCCTGGAGCAGGTTATCCGTCTCCTCCTCGGTCCACTTGCGCGCCACACGACGGATATCGCTCGCCGAGCCCGGCTTGCCGCGCTCTCCCGAGTGGCTGGCCTTGCGCTTTGCCTGCGGGGGCTGCGGGGGCGGCCCACCGTCCTTGCGCTTGCGCTTGGGCGCTGCAGCTGCCGCGTCGCCGACGTCCATCATCCGGGCGCTATGGGGTGTCGAGTCGCTGCTGCCAGACATTATCATATCCGGGTGAACTCCTGTAGCAGCGGCCGCAGCTGCAGCTACCGCCGAGTCCATCGATTCGCCGCCTGGGAAGGAGCGTGCGTCGAACGGCGGCTGGCCCATGGGATCTACGGCACCGGGCGCGCCATGTTCGGAGCCAGCTGTCGTCGCCGCAATATGGCGCAGTGCCTGCGCCAGGTCCTGATAGGCAGCACTCGAGAACTGCGCGTCGTAGGCACCGCTGTAGCTGCCCCTGCTATTGTCGCCAGAAGATGCGGGCGCCTGGCCAAGGCCGCTGTTGATGCTGGAGAGCGTGAGCGACGATCCCGACAACAGCTCGCCATGGGGGCCGTAGGCACCGGCCATCGACCGCTCTTGCTCGCGCAAGGCGGCATCCGGGCCGTCAGTAGACTCGGCAACATAGGCCGCGGCGCTGTTGAGCAGGGCCAGGAGACCCATGTCGGGGCGCTGGTGGGCGCCGGCTGAGCTGGAAGCAGGCGCGGAGCTTTCGCGCGTCTGCGCGCCAAGGGCCGCGGACTGCGAGGGCCTCGGGGTGGGCGTCGTGCTGTGATGCAAAGCAGTGGGGGGCTGCGCGGTCGGCCACAGCGCCGAGGACTCACCGGCAGCGGCGGCAGCGGCAGCCACAGCAGCCACGGCAGCCATGTCGTCGGACGAGCTGCTCGTGCGATCCTGCCAGGCGGCAAGCACGCGAGCAGCGGCAGCAGCCGAGCCGCCCAGGGACGATGAGGACGCGGACTCTGTCGACCGCCCGCCCGCGTGCTCCGAGTCGGTGGACTGGGCGCTGGACTCGTAGGATTTGTCGGGGCGCATTAGGGAGAGGCTGAGCCCGGACTTGGAGGCGCCTTCTGCGGACGAGCAGCGAGCTAGAATGTCGTGCACAAGGCTGGATCCGGGCGCGGTTGCGTCGTCTGCGCGCGGTCTGCGGCCGGTAGTCATCGGATCCAGACAAAGGCAAGGAGTGCCTTCTGCAACGAGACGTCAGCCCAGCCGGACCAGCGAAGGGTCGCTAGAAGGGCAAGCTTCCTGGGCCCGCGCACTACCAATGCAGTTCCCTGGCTCGCGCGCGCGCACGCGTGCTTGGAGCTATTGCTGGACACGTAGGCAGGGGGGATAAAGACGACGATGAGATCGCGGCGGCGACAGGCAGAGTTAGCGTTGCGTCGGATGGAACGGGCGGCCGGTGGCGGCAGCGCCTGCGCTAGGGCAGTAAACAAACAACCGGCCAGGCAAGGCAGTTGGTAGCACTCCCCGCCTCACCGCGTACAAGGCGCACAGGCGGAACGGCTATCGGGCAAAGAGCCGAAGCCCCGGAGGACCCCGATGCCGGGCGGCCGGACGCGTGCAAGGCGAGGCGAGGCTGTGCGTGGCCGTGCACCGGGGGAGGTGCGTACCAAGACGCTGCGCTTTGCAAGGGAAGACGCAAGCGCGACAGGGGGGCGAAACCAGAGAGGCGACAAGGCGGCTGTGGCGAATTCAACACACGCGGGACGGAACAGAGTGGAGCAGAAAGGTGGCGAGGCGCATGGCAACACGGACTTGGCGGGGCATGCGGGCACAGTCGATAAAAGAACGCCCACGGCCGGGCACGCTGGTGCACAAAGCAGGCAAGCCCAGAACGCCGCGCCCCGAGCTGCAGTCTCCGCCGGGCGAACTGGATCGCGCGGCCGCATGGGCGGCGCTCCCTCCAGCGAGGCATCTGCGCATTGGGACCAGCGCGGACGGGCGGGTCCAGAAGGGCCTGCTCGGGGAGGATCTTTGCCCAGGCGGGCGCGCCCGGCTCATCACATTTATCAGCGCGGGCACCGGCGCCCATGCCCACCGGCCATGCGCATTGGCGGGGAGGACTGGCCGCCTGGGCTGACCGGCCGGCGATTGCACGGCAGTGGATCTGCTGGCGCTCGCAGCCAATGCGCACCGCCACGCCGGCGGACGACAGGCCAGCGGCCGAGAGGCCGCGGGAGAGTTGTGCGGAGCTGTCCTACCTGCTGGCAAGTCCGCAACGGCGGCGCTGGCGGCCGCTGCTGGCGGATCCGGGGGGGGGGGTGCCGCTGGGCGAGCTGCACGCGTCGTAGGCGGCACTGGGGCGTGCTGGCCGGCGGGGCGATGGGTGGTGACTACGCAGTAGGGAAGCACCTGACGATAGCAGGCATTAGCGTGCGCAACGTGACGCTGGCCCCTGCAGCCGGCGACGGCCAGCTGGCGCCGCTCGAGGAGATGCCGGGCTGGAGCGCGCGCCGCGGGCCCAGATCCGCCAGTGCTCCAGGTGCGCACAGACGGCCGACCGCTGCCGGCGGCGGCGCAGGGCCGAGCGGACAGACTCCGCTCGCCTGGCGGCGACAGCGGCGGCGCGCAGACGACTGGAGCTGGCATGGAGACGCGGGCGGCAGAGAGGAGAGGGCCTGGTGCGCGGAGTGCCGCCGTGGGTCCCGCGCAACCAAGTCGTCGGGGAGCCCGGCGCCCCTATCCCGTATGATAGCGCCCGGCGGTCCTCGCTCCTCGCCCCTCACCCGCCGGCGCAGGCACAGGCAGGCGCGGGCACAGGCAGGCGCGGGCACAGGCAGACGCGGGCACAGGCAGGCGCAGGCAGGCAGGCCTGCGTGTCCTGCGGGTCCGGCGGGTCCGGCGGGCGCGGGTGGGTCCAGAGGGTGCGGCCTAGGGCGGCCAACATACCCGCTGTTCTGGTAGTCGGGGGGTGGCGGGTCGTGTGCTCCGCGGCTACTGCACACAAGAGTCGACGCACTGGCTGGGGCCACCCGTCAGTGCGTGATGGCAAGGCCTGGCGACGCGCGGACGGCGTAGTAAGAGGGCGGAAAAGGCGATGCAGGGTTGGGGGAGAGGAAGAGCCCGGCGCGCGCCAGGCTGCGCTTGGCTGCGCTCAGTGCGCGGCCGGCGGTAATCAGCCCGCGTTGCGTGATGTCTCGCAGCCACAACCAGGCACTATTCGCGCCGCCCGCGTCGGAAGAATGAGGCGGCGGCGAGGGCTGCGCGCCATGTCCATGCAGACCTGGCTCGATTGTCCCAGCGCCATGTTGGTGTGAAACGCCGCCACCAGAAGAGGGCATGCGGGTGCAAGGAAGACAAAACTGTGGCTATGGCCCCGTGGCAACGGCCCGTGGCGAGGCCCGTGGCGAAGCGTGAATGCCCGCGCTATACGAAACGTGAATGCCCGCGCTACACGAGCCCGCTGGAGCCGCCGATCGCGACCGCCGCCGCCACGACAGCCCATATGCCGGCCGCCGCGCCAGAGGCGGCTGCGCTGGTCGCGGTGGGCAGCGGGCCGGGGCCCTTCTTGGCCGATCCGCTCTTGACGTCCGCCCCGGCGCTGCTCTTGGTCCCGGCTCTTCCGGCCGCCGGCGAAGCACCGGCGACGGCGGACGCCTCAGCGGCTGGCTTGGCTGGCGGGGGTGGGGGCGGCGGCGGCGGCTTGGGGCTGCTGCTGGTAACGTCGTCGTACTTGTCGACCATCATCTTGAGATCGGGTGCGGTGTCCGCATTGCAGGCCATGTTCGTGTCACAGCTGCTGAAGCACGCGGCCTTGCTGGGCGCGGCGATGCCGCCGCGGTCGCACGCGAGCCGGCACTCGGCGTGCTGCGCTTGGCACACGCGCTGGAACACGGGCCACTGGTACCGCCGGATTACTGCCTCGGCCCCGTTGACGCACGCGCACTTGGCGCCCAGCGTGGTGGGATTGCAGAATGCCTCGCGCGTCAGGCCCTCGCCGCCGCACACGTTCGAGCAGTACAGTACCTGCTCGGCGCACAGCTCCTTGCGCAGCTTCTCGCCCATCTGCGTCGCGTCCCATGCGAGGGCTACAGCGGTGGTGTACAGGAATGCATGACGCCGCCGGAAATGAGCAGATGCACCGCCGCTGCGGCTGGCACTGCATGCAGAACCGCTTGACGGGCGCGCTGTGCCATTCGTGTGTCTGTGCATTGCGACCTGCAGGGCACGGGGCACGGGGCACAGGGCGCATCCGCATTGCCGACAGCGACGACGGCGACGGCGGTGGTGGTGGTGGAAAGACACATGCGCACGCCCGCCGCCCGCCCGCCGCCCGCCCGCAGCAGCCGCCTTACCTACTGACGCGGTGGCCAATGCCAGCGCTGCGTGCTCGAAGATGCGCATGTCGGAGGGGGACGCTTGCAAAGATTGACTCGGTGGTGGTGTGCCTGTCGGGCTGCGGGGATGATGCTATACAACCTGGGTATGCAATGCACGGGTTCTGTCCTGCTTCCTTTGTTGCTCGCACGCGGCCGCTCTGCGCGCGCCGCCTGTGCGCCTTATATAACCCTGCATCTCGACACAATGACATGTCTCTGTCGGCTGCCGAGAGACAGCTGCCACGAGGACACTGACGCCTGTTTCACGGCGCAAGGGCAGGCCTTGCCTGGCAGTCTCCCTGGACATTGGCCAGGCTGCCGTGTTCCGGCGCCTGGAACACCCTGACGCGTGCGCCCCCCGCACAGTGCACCCTTCCAGGGTGTTTGCCCGCAAGGTTGCTCTGTGGGGGGCCAGCCGCTCGCCCACGCCTGCTGTTTCGCCCAGCCTGTGGCGCGCGCGCTGCCGCTGCCAGCGATATGGTCCGCCCGGATGGCCCCGTCGGCAGCACCGCGGAGCACGGCACCATGCTCGCCCTGCCGGCCTCTGCTACTGCGCCTCAGCTCCCAATGCTATCCCAAAAAAAAGCTGTTTGCGATTGGCCGCTCCCAGCGCAGTAGCATCCGCCGCTGGACGAGCCACGTTGGCTGGCGGCGCAACACCCGGCTGGCGAGTCAACGTTGGGCGGCCCTGCCGCTGGGCGATGGCCGCTGGCGCCCAAACATGTGCTGGCTGCTCATTGTTGCCAGCACGCGCATGCCCAGCATGAGCCCCGCGCGCAACGTACACCCAGCGAACCGGCGGGCGATGGGGACCGGGGACGCTGCCGTATTTTGAGAATGTTTACGGCTTTCCTGCGCCCACGTTAGCATTCTGGGCCGAGCCGCCCAGCTCCCCCCCCCCCCCGCCGTGGCCCGCCCGCTTCCGCTGTTGCATTCTCTCGCTGGCGCCTCGACAACCCAGGCCCAGAGCCGCCTGCTCCCCATCTCGCACACTGCTTGCCTTCTGCCGGCCGCTAGCCCTCCTCTTCTCTCCCCATCACGCCCGGCCGTGCTCCTCTAGTTTATCTTGGTCGCCCTGCATCCTTGTATCAGCACCATTTTCCGTGTGCATACACGCCATCCACCATCCCCTGCAACCGCAGCCTCCGCCCCCTACCAAGCATGAAGGACGGATCTGGGGAAGAGAGCAACGTCGCGCCCAGCGTGCACAGCTACAGCTCGCGCCCTGGCAGCCACCGGTACAAGAATGCCAAGAAGGGGCTTCCCTTCAACCTGATGCTCGTTGGCGAGCCCGGGCTGGGCCGCACGACATTCCTCAACACGCTGTGCGAGAGCACCGTTGCACAGCCGGCCGAGATACCCAACCCCGAGCAGGCTCATATTGCCGAGCCCATGAGGTTCAAGCACTATGCGGTCGACATGGAGGAGGATGGGATGAAGATCATGCTCAACATTGTCGACACGCCCGGATTTGGCAACGGCACAGACAGCGAGACCTGCTTCAATCAGATCCAAGAGTACATTGAGGCTCAGTACGACGAGGTGCTGGCCGAGGAGAACAGGATCAAGCGCAACACCAAGTTCAGGGACGCGCGCGTTCACGCCGTCCTGTACTTTATCAACCCCACCGGCCACTCGCTGCGGGAGATTGACATTGAGCTCATGAAGCGCCTGGGCAACCGCACCAATGTCATTCCGATCATTGGTCGCTCAGACTCGCTGACTCCACGCGAGCTGGTCCTGTTCAAGCAGCGCATTATGAATGACATCTCGTTCTTCAATGTCCCCATCTATGACTTCCCCAACAACGAAGAGGACGAGGACGACGAGACCGCCGAGGAAAACGCCGAGCTCCGCATGATGATGCCCTTTGCCACTGTTGGCTGTGAAGAGGTCATCAATCAGGATGGCCGCCCTGTGCGCGTTCGCACCTACCCTTGGGGCGTGGTTCAGGTCGACAACGACGAGCACTCGGACTTTGACCGCCTGCGCTACGTGCTCTTGAACTCGCACATTGGCGACCTCCGCGAGCGCACCCAGAGCACGCTGTACGAGCTTTATCGCACAGAGAAGCTCTCCAACGGCACTGCCGCTACCCCCGAGGTCACCCAGGGCGCCGTCGCTCTTGGTATGCAGCCTCGCTCAGTTGCTGTGTAGCGAGGATACTGCCCCTATCCCCCCACGAGAACACCCTTCCCCACGACCACTCGCACCGCCGACAAACAAGGCTACCATGAGTCACTTAATTTTGCCACGCACCTCTCCCCTGTTTCGCTGTTCTTTCAATAACATCCAGCTCGACGCCCGAACTCGCACGTCTGCACTGGCCCGTCTAGGACAGGTGTTTGAGAGCATTGCGGCCTCCCACAGGTCTGATCCTGTCCCGACATGGGTTCACGCCACCCACGCGCGGCCTGCCGCGCCTATGGCGTTGATCGGGTGTCCTGATCCGGTAATATTGCAATAATCGTTGGTGGACAGAGGTGCGCGAAACGTCGCACACACGCGCGCCCCGTGCCGCCGCCAATCCGTGCCACCGGCAATCCGCGCCCTCTTGTCTTCGCTTGCGCCGTTTGCAGCATTTGCCTTTCTGCTCCTGCGCCAGCGCATTTTTGCCTCTTTGGTTTATCGTTCAGTAACAGCGCCAGGTGCTTTAGGCGAGCTGTTCCATAAAAACGCCTCGCGCTTGCCACTAGTGCGCCCAGAGAGAGAGGCGGCCTCCTCCCCTGCCCAAGTCGAGCGGCAATAGCAACAAAAAAGACTCCCGTGAAGCGATGGCCGACGTTGAGGGCATGTTTGATGGCCAGCCGGCCGCCCGGCGGTACTCCTCGGAGGACGAGGACGGCGAATCGCAACCCCTGGGGACGCGGCGCAGAAGACAGCACAGCGACGGCGACAAAGGTGGAAAGGCGAGACACAGGGGCGGCGCTGGCCACGACGATGAAGACGACGACGATGATGAGGACGAAGTCGACGACGACGACGACGATGAGGACGAAGATGAGGACGAAGACGAGGACGAGCGCGACTACAGAAAGCCCAAAGCCAAGGTGAGTGGTGCAGCACCAGCGACTGGCGCGTGGAGAACGACGCAGTAGGAAGGAAATGGTAGAGGAGGAAACCAAGTGTGTACACTAACCTAAAAGGCGCGACTTTTTCCCCAGCAATACGCCATTTTGCAGCTGTAGAAAACCACGCGCAGGAAGCGGCCGCGGACCAACAACTTCCTGGACATTGAGGCCACCGTCGACACGGACGAGGAGGAGGAAGACGACGAAGAGGGCGCACTCGGAGACTTTATCGTGGACAATGAAGAGGAGCTAGCGACGGCCGAGAAAGATGCGCTGCGGCACAGGGCGGCGGCGCGCCCGCCCGTGTTCCAGGACGACGAGAACCTGGACGCGGATGCGATCGAGGCCCAGCTGCGTGAGCGCTACAGCGGCTATGCGGCCTCTGGCGGGCGAGGCGCGGGCCCGCAGATCGATGCAGACTGGGTGCCGCAGAGGCTGATCATCCCGGGCATCAACGACCCGCACCTGTGGGTGTCGCGGTGCTCGCCGGGCAAGGAGCGCGACATTGTGTTGGCGGTGGGACGGCGGGTGCTGCAGTGGGCGAGCTCGGGCAAGTTCAAGGGGATCTACTCCGTGTACAGCCGCAACGGCCTCTCGGGATATATCTACGTCGAGGCGCGGACCCAAGCGGACGCCCTAGCGGCTCTAGAGGGCATCCCGGGGGTGTTTACATCCAAGATAACGCTGGTCCCCATTGACGATATGGTGGACGTGGTCAAGGTCAAGTCGCATGCGCCCCGGCTGAACCCAGGCTCGTGGGTGCGTGTGAAGCGCGGCAACTACGCGGGCGACCTGGCACAGGTGGCATCGGTGATCGAGTCGTCCGACACCGTGGAGGTGCGGCTGCTGCCGCGGCTGGACTACAGCGTCGATGGGCGTCGCGACAAGCGCTCCCGCCCGCCACAGCGGCTGTTTAGCGTCGAGGACGCACAAAAGGCGGACTCGCGCAGCCTGACATCGCGGCAGAACGAGATCCTGTGGAAGGGCGACCGGTTTATCAACGGTTACTTGCACAAGGACATGCGCACGGTATCGCTGCAGACAGAAGACGTCAACCCGACGCTGGAGGAAATTGCCCTGTTTGCGGCGGGCGAAGCGGGCGAGGACGGCGACGAGCAGGCGGCCATTGCGGCTCTGGCCAACCAGGCGGCGGCGGCATCCAACATGGTTGACGGCATCGACGAGGCCAACGGGCTGAGCGCGCGAGACCTGCAGCCCGGCGAGCATGTCGAGGTTGTTGAGGGCGACCTGGCGGGCGTGGCGGGTGTGGTGCGCAGCATTGAGGGCGATGTGGTCCGCATCGAGCCGGAACTGGGTGCCCTGCGGCGCGGCCGGAGACCGGCGATGATGAGCTTCCCGGCGCGGCAGCTGCGCAAGCGGTTTGCGGCCGGCGACCACGTCAAGGTGCTGAATGGGCGCCACACCAACGATACCGGTATGGTTATCAACGTAGCGGATGCTGTGGTGACAGTGTACACGGACATTGGCGGGAGCGAGATCCGCGTGCTGGCCAAGGACCTGCGCATCTCGAACGACATTGGCACCAGTGCGAGCGGCGCGCATGACGTGATCGTGGGGCTGGACGTGCACGACCTGGTGCACCTGGATGGCAACCAGATGGGCGTGGTGCTCAAAGTCGGCCGCGATACGCTGACGGTGCTGGACGACCAAAACGAGACACGCACGCTGGCGCCACGCGCGGTGCGTCCGGCCCGCGGCGGCTTTGAACGCACGGGCGCAGACTTTAACGGCGCACCGCTGCGGCGTGGCGACATGGCGCGCGAGGCCGCTGGTGCCCGGCGCCAGGGAACGGTGGTGCAGGTGACGCGCTTTGTTGCCTTCCTCAAACTGCAGGGCCATGCGGCCAGCGACAACGTCATCGCCGTGCGCACGCGCCAGGCAGAGTCGCTGAGCGCGCGGCAGGGCTCGCTGGACCCGTATGCCACCCGAACCATGCGCGCGGGCGACAGGGGCCGCGGCCGCGGGCGGGGCGCCGTCCCCGGTGGCCGCATGGGGTCGCTGCGCGGCCGCGACCCACTTGTCAGCAAGACCGTCATTCCCAACCGCGGTCCGTACAAGGGCTATGCTGGCATTGTCAAGGACGTTACAGGGAATCTAGCACGCATCGAGCTGCACACCAACGCACGCGTTGTGAGCGTGGAGATGGACAAGCTGTCGGTGCGCCTGCCTTCGGGCGAGACCGTCCCCGCGGCCGACTTTGCCAACAGCGCACCAGCGTACGGCGATTCTGGCGGCCGCCCCGACAACAGAGCTATGGCGGCCGACACCAGCGGCAGCTCGGGCTGGGACGCGCCGCCGTCGCGCGGCAGCTACAGCGGGCCGTCGCAGGCCGCAGCCGGCTCGCCGGCGCCAGGCTACAGCGGGTGGGACGCCGCTGGCGACGCGTCCGCTGGCGCATCGAGCGGATGGGACGCCCCGGCATCGAGCGGGTGGGACGCCCCGACACCGGGCAACACTGGCGGCGGCGGAGGCGGCGGTGGATGGGGCTCCGGACCTGCCGCGGCAAGCACTCCGCAGTCAGGGTGGAACACGGGCACCAGGCCGGCAGCCAGCAGCGGCAATTGGGGCACGCCGGCGCCGTTCACCCCCGGCGCGCTGCCACAAACACCGGGCGGCGCGCTGCCGCAGACGCCGGGTGGCCCGTTCCCGCAGACGCCCGGCAGCGGCTACTACGACGCGCCAACGCCCGGTGCCCGCGGGGCCGAGCCGGCGGCGGACGGCTTCTTTGGCTGGGCTCTCCCGCGCGCCGTGGTGGTACTCGGCACATCGGGCCAGCGCGGCACCATCAGGGAGGTCGCGACCGAGCGGCAGCAGGCCATCATCCAGCTCGATTCTGGCTCCACGCAGGTCGTTGACCGGTCCTCTGTGGTGCGCATCGATCCGCGCCCGGTTCGCGCCGAGAAGCGCGACCGCGTCATTGTCATTCGCGGCTCGCGCAAGGGCGCGGTTGGCACGATGGTCGGCAAGGACGGCTCCGAGGCCTTTTTCCAGGCTGACGGCGACCCGACCTGGCACCCAGAGTCGCAACGCAACCTCGCCATCTACAATGATCGCATGTGAGGCCCGCCCGTGCTAGCTTTCTGTCGCCCGGCCGCGTAACGCAGTGTACTGTCTCTTTAGTTCCGCTATCTACTCTGCACTACAAGAAAACTCTACACTCGCTCGCTCCCTTGGATGTCGGTGCCGCCAACACTAGTAGTAGACGCTGCGTGTGTGGTGGATGGGGATCGCGCGCATGTGGTCGGCATGCTCCTTGGCGTAGTCCCACATGTAAAAATCGATGAGTATGGCGTTGACGCTGGTGCCGGCGGCCAGGATATGCTGGCGAATGCGCTCGACTGCCCAGATGCTGTTGCCGCGGATCTCGACCTCCCATGGATGGCCCGACGGCAGCAGCACGGGCGCATCTCCTCTGCGTACGGCAGCCTCGGACTGCTCCAGGTGCGCGCGCAGCCGTGGCGAGTACTCCAGGGCGCCAAAGTGACACAGGGCCTGCGGCACGCGGTAGTCGGCAAACATGGTTATGCAGTCAATGTCTGCAAAGCGGCCCTTGCCGCGGCCCTCGAAGCACGCCCACACGTCGGCAACCAGGATCTGCGCGCGCTTGTATAGGCATACCGACCGCCCTGCAAACTCGTGCTCGTCGCGGAAGCTTGGAAAGTCGCGGACGACAAGCTCCACAAGCCGCTGCGCCGATCCGTCGCACTGCGCGACCATGTTAGCAAACCGGCCGCCGTACTTTTCAACCAGCACCTGGCCGGCCTCGCGCAGGACCCGCACGCGCTCGTCCAGCATCGGTATCGGCTCCTGCGTGTCGGGGTCGTCCGTGCGGAACACGTGCGCCAACTGCTCGGCCGTCATGGCTGCGTAGTGATGCGCATCGGTGATGGCGACGCCCTCGCGCTGCGCACGGTTGATCGCAGCGCACAGGGACCAGTACCCCCGGTACGCGGCCCCGTCCAGGGACACGGTGTACTGCTCGGCCCGGTCGGCCCGGGTCGGCCAGAACGAAAAGTTCAGCGCGTCCACAACGAATATCCACTCGATCGCCGCGTCGTCCGCCACCGACGGCGTTAGCGTGTGCTTCTTCCACTCGGCCGTCGAGTAGCCCGTGCTCTTCATCCGCGCCATGATCTCCCGCGCAGCCTGTCGCACACCGTCCTCGGGCACAGACACGTCGCTGCTATGCTCGCTGATGAACTGCGCCGACGTGAGAACCCGCTCGGCTGCATCGCTGCACTGTTGCACAACGGGCATGGTCGTTCTGTCTCTGCGTGGTTGTCGCTGCGTGTGCCCTGCAGGCGCTAGAGTAGTAAGCTGAAGTGCTAAAGGAAGGGTGGCAAGCTGAAGGCAAAGGAGAGCGGACGCAGTCGCAGTCGCGGCTGCCGCCTTGGGCGGCCTTGCGAGACTGCTCCGTCACCCCACCCTCGGCCCGGCAACGATCAGATCAGCGGCAGCGGCAGTAGCGCCAAAGGCCTGGCGCGCGCCGCTCGGCTGCGCATGTCGCTCAAGAAGCTCGGTTCTATACTTATCGACCATGCTACCAAAGGCTATGGTGTGCTGGCCGACACAAGAGGCGAGTACCGGTCGAGACCAGAGGGCATCAGCGGCCCACTCGCACTACCGCCGCTGCTTGCCACCCCGGCCGCCCCGGCCACCCCGGCCACCCCGGCCGCCCCTGCCGCCTTGTCCGCCGCTGCGGATTTTCTTTGCCTCGCTGAGCGAGATCTGCTTGTCGTCGCCATCGCCGCTGCGCCCGCGCTTCTTGTCCTTGCCGCGCGAGGACTGGATTTCCTTCATCTCGAGCGTGGCTATGCGCTGCGCCTCGTTCACGCGCTCCTGGAGCACCAGAATGACATCCTTCTCGCCTGGGAACTCGTCCAGCTTCTTGCCAATGACCTGCTCGATCCGCTGCAGGAGCTCCACGTCGTACTGCGTAACAAAGGAAATGGCCCGCCCAGACCGTCCGGCGCGCGCCGTGCGGCCGACGCGGTGGATGTAGTCTTTGGAGAACGACGGGATGTCGTAGTTGACGACCAGATCCACTGCCGGAATGTCCAGGCCTCGCGACGCCACGTCCGTGGCAATCAGCACCTTGCGCGCGCCCGACTTGAACTTGTTCAGCGCGCCCAGCCGCTTGTCCATGCCCAGCTGGCCGTGAAGCGGGATGGCCTCGATCCCCAGGTTGCGCAGCAGCAGGCTGATCCGCAGCACCTCGTTGCATGTCCGCGCAAACACCATTGCCGACTGCCCAGCCGTCTCGTTCAGCAGCCATACGAGGTAGCAGTCCTTGTGCTTGTACGGGAAGAACATGTAGTACTGCAGCAGCTTGTCCACCGTCGAGTACTTTGCCGAAACCTCAACCTTCACTGGGTTGGTAAGCGAGGCGCGCTGGAGCTTTGCGACCTTGGTCGTCATTGTTGCCGAGAACAGGAACGTGTTGCGCTCGCGCGGGATCACGCGCAGGATCTGGTCAATCTTGGGCCCAAAGTCCATGTCCAGCAGCCGGTCAGCCTCGTCCATGACCAGGTACTTTAGTGTGCGTAGCGAAAAGCCCTTGGTGTTCTCCAGGTGATCCTGCAGTCGGCCGGGCGTGCAAACCACGATGTGCGGTCGCTTGGACAGCGCGATCTGCTGCGATATCATGTCCATGCCGCCGATCACCACGGCGCACCGCGCGCCGATCCCCGCGCCCAGCGCCTCGAACGTCTCCGAGATCTGGTACGCCAGCTCGCGCGTCGGCGCCATGACGCACGCAAACAGCGGCGATGGGTTCTCCCACAGCGCCTGCAGGATCGGGAGCGCAAAGGCCGCCGTCTTCCCCGACCCTGTCTGTGCCAGCCCGATGACGTCCCGGTTCTGCAGCGCCCACGGGATCGCGTCGCGCTGGATCTCTGTGGGCGCCTTGAACCCAAGTTTTGCGCACGCCTCGCACAGCTGCTTCATGACTCCAATGCTAGCAAACGTCGCCGTATCGGCCGCAGCGTCGCCGTGCTGCTCGACGTTGCCACTGCCGCTGCTGCCACTGCCTTCGTCGCTGCTGCTCATCCTGTGGGTGATATGCGCCGTTCGCCGCCTCTGCTGCTGCTGCCGCCGACCTTTATACAATGCGCTGCCCGATTGACGCGAGTGAAGCCGAGTTGCTGGCACACAAAAGCTGCCGCGCTGAAGGCACAAAACCAAGAAAAATATTTGATCTGATTAGGAGATCGCGGAGACGCGAACAGGGTGATGAGTCGAAGTGGAGGTCCGCTTGGCGGGCGCTGGGCCTTTGATGCGTTGCAAGGGCATGGGACATGATTGCACGTATGCGCGCGCGGGTGCAACCACGGGCGCCGCGGGACAGCATCGGCACGATGCACCGGCTCTCTCCTGGACTCGCTGCCCAACTATCCAAAGCCCTCGCCTCTCGCTAGAAAAGTTGCAGCTCCGCATCTGGACCTTTGCCCAGTAGGCCGAGCACATCGAGTGATCTGTCGCAAGGTACGCTACGCCCTTCTTGCAGGGCCTGCCTGTGCGGCCAGCCCAGTATAAATGCACTCTAGCAGTAGCGCCAAAAATTCGTTTCCTTGAGACTCCACGTACAGTAGTGCCAACGCTTCGCTGGCCTGCATTTCCGGTGCTACTGCGCCCGTGCCGCTTGTTGTCATTTTCGCTTCGCAGCCTCCCGCCCGCGCCGACGGTGCTTGGCTGCAGTACCCAGCGAGAGGCCTCTAGGGAAGCGAGGGCCTGCTTGTCAATGCTCAGCGCGCCCTCTCTCTTGCTCTACACTCGAGTCGTTGTTCGTTGTAGCATACCGAAGCCACCACGCTGACCTGCGCACCTGTCGGCAACCCGACGGTTAGGCATCAAGGAATAGGGATTCCCGGACGCGCTGATGGCAGCAGCGTCGAGAGCCACACGTGCACCGACACACAGCTCAACCCGATCGCGGCTCGCCGCAGCGCTTGGCACCCTCTTGGCTGTATGCGTTGGGCTGTGGCTGCCATGCAGCGCTGTGGCAGCAGGCGTGGCATGCAACCAGCACGAGGAGCTGTGCTCGCGGGCATACAACAGTGTCACGTATATATCCACACACGCGTCCTTCGCGCTGACAAACCAGTCGCAGCCGACTAGGCCGGGCACGCAGTACAAAAGCATCAAAGACCAGCTCGACGACGGCGTGCGCGGGCTGCACCTGAACATCATGCAGGGGGCCACGGCCACGGATGTCTCCCTCTGCTATCCAAGCTGCAGCGTGAACGACGGCGGGGCGCTCCTGGACACGCTCAGGGTGGTAAAGGGGTGGCTGGACGCCAACAAGAACGACGTGGTCACTATCTTTCTCGAGGGGGCCGGCACGAACGCCAGCCCTAGCGCCGTGGTGAAAGCCTTTGCCGACTCGGGCATCGGCAAGTATGCGCTGAGGGGCAAGCCGGCGACGTGGCCCACGCTGGGGTCGCTGATCAGCGACGGGACCACACTGGTCGTGTTTGTCGAGGACGCCAACGTTGCGGCGGCCAGCGCACAGGGCATCTTTATCCCCTACCCGGGCACGGTGCTCAAGCTTGACGGCCCGTTTGCCGGCGGCGCGCCGTGGACGTGCGGGCCGTGGGGCCGCACGACAGAGTCGATCATGCTCATACCGCACTATGTTGTCCAGACGGCCATGTACAATGGCCTTGTCTACAAGGACATGCCGTACCCATTCCGCCTCGGCGTGACCAATGGGTACCAGCTCGAGTACCACGCGGTGACCTGCCGGGCCGGGCAGTCCATCTGGGTCAACTTTATGGAAGTCGATTTCTACGACCAGGGCAACGTCAAAACAACGGCGCTCAAGCTGAACTCGCTGCCGTACGCCGGCGACGGCGCAGACAATTTCTACCCGAGGTTCTACGACGCAGACGACGACCTCCCGCAACTGATGGTCTCTGCGTCCGCGGCGCTGCGACCAAGCAGCCGCCTGACGCTTGCGGCAATCACACTTTTATTTGGCGCGCTTCGGATATGAGCCCGCTGCTGAAATTCCAAGCGCCAGCCATCCCTGCTTCCCGCGCACCCCCTCTTTACACGACTCGGCCCTACTGAAGCTTACACACACATACACATCCGCTGTTGCCAACTAGGGCAGCAGGACATGCAGCGTGGAGCGGGCAACCATATCGCAAGCGCGCACCGAAGGCGCGACCCTCCAAACGCCTCGTATCGCCATCTCGCACGCTTTCCTCATTTGGGTGTTCTCCGATTGTCGCTTCCGTGGACATCCGGAACAACCCCGCGCGCCTCCCCGCCACTCCATATGTTGACCCCCCAACAATAGACAAACGGTAGCCGGTCCCAGCCGTTTCTCTGGAACAAACGCCATCCGTGCAGGGCCGATGGCAGGTGCCCGCCGTTTTCGTTCCGTGAAACGTGCGGCAAACGCTGAACAAAACATCGGGTCCACTGATCCAAAAGAAAGAGGCGGCCCAAGCCCCAGTCGTGATGGCTGGATCCAGCTCCAGGCTTAGACAATGGCTGTTTTGTGTTGCGATAGGGAGATGCTCCTGCTGGTACCACGGGTCTCAAGGAACCCTGCTACCGCTGCTTTGCACCGGTTCGGCGCCCAGTGCCGACAGTGCATGTTTGGTCTAGGACACGCAGACAGGTGGGAAGTGCTCACACAGACTAGGGTGTTCTCAGATGGCACAGAAGCGAGGGCGCTGACTCGGCATCACGCGGCCTGGCAAATGACGGACGCCTGTAGCCAGCCGGGGCGCACCGGACAATAGGGCTAGCACAGCCATTGCCACCGCTGCCACCACCGCTGCCGCTGCTGTTGCGATGTTTGCTGTTTCTCGGCGCCGGGGGGGGCTTGTGAACAGCCGCCGCTCGCGTGGCTCGCCAGCCAGGCCAGCCAAGCCGCCCACAGCAGTCCGGCTGGTCTTCTCTCCCCGCGCGGGCGGGCACAATGCGGGCGGGGGGCGCCTGCCAGAGGGGTCGTTCCCCGCCCAGACTCTGGCCGCCGTGTTGCTGCCGATTCCAGCGGCAGGCCGGGCCATTGTGCGCGCTGCTTTGTCACGCGCGGTATTCTCTCGGGCCCGCCCGCGCCCGCGCTCCCGACGCGGCAGCACCCCCAAAGGCACCGCAGCGCCCTGCGCGGACCGGCGAACCAGACGGGCCAGGCGGGCAATCCACAAACACTCCCGGCGGGCTCTCTCCCGGCCTCCCCAGCGGCTGCCCGTGCATTGGATCGACAGGGGGGCCTCCACGTCGTCGGCACCGCCTGCGCGCCACATTCATAAAAGGCCCCCCCGCCCGCGCCCGCTGCCGGACCGCGGTCCGTCGTGCGCCCCCCTTCTCGCCCCGCCCTCGACGCCCTCTCTCAAACCCTCTCTATCTCGCTCTTTGTCGTGCCGGCGCCTGGTTGCGTCTCCACCCCGCTCCTGCATTACTCATACACACCAAGCGTACCTTTCCACCCCCCAGCCATGGGCTGCCGCAGATGCCGTGGATGGGAGGAGAGCGAGTGCTGCCTCAGCCAGCAGGCCGCGTGCGACTGCTCATGCCACGCAGCGTGTGACTGCGCCTTCTGCCACACTGTCGAGCTCAAGGCGCGAGCATCGGCCAGCACAGTGCCCGAGTGCACCCTGCGGAGAAAGTCGACGACGTCGAGGATATCCACTGCGCTGCGACGGGAGCCCCGGCAGAGCGTCTCTGGCGACGACGGCGTTGGCGGCCGGCCGTCCTCAGAGTCCCGCGCCTCGAGCGACAACCACAGGTACCTGAGAGCCCTGCGGTGGTCTCGGCGTGGGTCAGCACTGAAACCAATGCAACTGTTTGCATGAATGCGCGTGGACCATGCAGGCTGGCCTGCAGCGCTCCCCCGGTCTGGACCGTTTCGTCCTCCCCCACCTCCCCTCGTTCCAAAGTACGTTATCCCTTTTATTTGCAGTGGTTTCAGCTGGTCTGTAAACACGTCTCTTGCATCGTCGGCCGGCCGAGAATGCTTCATTTGTCACCCTCCCCCGCTTCCTTTCCCCGCACCGCCCATTGTTGTGATGGATGTTGGGTGCGCGCGACGACGTCCCCCGCAGGGATGGTGCTGACGACGACGTCCCCCGCAGGGATGGTGCTGGCAAGGGGCCTTTTTGACACCTGCAGATGTTGTTTGGATTGTCATTCAGCCGCGCCCTGCTGACGTCTCGCGCCCACCTGGCCCCTCCCCACGGTCGCTACAGAGTATGCAGCGGAGATCGGAGTGGACCCTTTTTGCAGCGCGCATGCCATTTACCCGGCTGGACGCTGCCTGCCCATCGAAATGGAATGGCCTTCGCTCAAGCCATGCGCGCGCGAACCAGGCGCGGTACGTTGCTAGCATGTGAGGGGGTATGGCTTGTGCACCAACAAAAACAAGACTATGCAAAATGAAAGTGAAACTGCGTAGACTGCATAGAGCAAGGTCTCTCTGACTAGGGATTGCTCTGCTTGTCGATATGGTTTGCCACAACCTTGTTTACAAGGCTCATCTGGGTGGTGAGCATTGCAGTGCACTCGTTGATCTTTGCATGCGTTGCATGGATGGATTCCATTGCGCGAGTCACCTCCTTGACAGCCATGGCCAGCTTTAGGAGCGTAATCTCAACCTTTGCAAGTCTGGTGGAATTGAGAGCCTGCGCCTCCAGGGTAACGCGTCTGAAAACCCCGTGCTGCTGCTCAGCAATGTCTCGCTGACGATTCCTGTTTGTGATAAAGATGTCGACACAGATGATCACAAAAACAACAGAAAGGCAAAACAGGGTGCCGTAGATGAGCACACTAGCCACCTCGCATGTCATAAACGCCTCCATGCGAGGAGCGGCGCTGTGGTGCTTGTCGCTTAGTGGGCAGGTGGTGACGGTATCGGTCAGGGGAGGGGGTGCCAGCTTAGGAGTCGAGAAGGGAGGGCGTGTTGGAGGCAGCTGGGTTGGCAAGAGCGGCGCAGGCCGCAGGGCGGCTCTATTTATCTGCGGCGGCGGCAGTGCCAGTCGAGTTGCACATGGGGGAGGGGCAGCGCCCAGCTGCATGATACAGCGCAGGTTGCACCCTCAAGCCCCGCGCAGCGGAAATGAACAATGGTGGTGGGGGGCGCAGTGCTATCTTGCCGATCACGGCTCGCAGCCATTGCCTTTGAGCACCGAGTCCGCTACTGAAGCTCAGTGTCCGCCGCTCATAGTGCAGCTTGCCCACCTGCATGCACTACCCGGTACGCGAGCTGGGCACCGAACGGTTGTTGCAGCTTGCCCGGAGAAGGTGGGCCCGAGATGTGGCTTGGCTGCTGCACCTTGCCGGCCCGCATGGCAGGCAGCTTGTCCGCTCGCCTCCGCGGCCCTTGGTTCGCAGCCCCCTGGTCTGCAATCTCTGCGCAGCAGCCCTCCAGCAGCGCCAGCGCCAGCCACGCTCGCTGGCACGAGGCGTTCAAACAAGCAGACGTGCATGGGGCCGCTGGGGGAGCAGGCGGTCCTATGGTGTCGGGAGCCCATGACGTATTCGCACCCCCTTCGCCCTACGTCATACGCCCGCTCGCCGCCTGAGCAGATCCGGTGGGGCCGTCTGTAATCACTCACGCAACCATCGCCCAGAGGCAGCGGCGGGGCCGGTGACGCTGGTGGGTGGCCGCCAGGCGACTGCCACACATTCATTTTGGCAGTGCAGTCTGTGTCCCCGATGCCGGCGCCAATCGCACCGTCTGTGTTTCGAGGCCGCGGGGTTGCATATATTGGTAGGTCAATCTCGCTCTCTTTCCAGGGCGGCTTTTACCAGATGGGCAATCTGCTGTGCAAGTGCGGCAAGCTAGAAGCAGCCTCCTAGCCAAGCCGATTCATGTCTCCCCCGCAGCAGGAATATGATTCGCACTAATTTTGCACTGCACATGCTGGAGGATCTCATGCGCGATGCGGATTGCCAAGGCGAATTTCTACCTTATTGCGCTTGGTCGTCCACAGTTGTCGACGGAGGGTAGGCAGCTGCAGCCCGGGCATCCGCATTGCCATACATGCGAGCGGCTGCGCTGCACAGCGCGCGAGGAGGATCGGTGCTCTGCTGTGGGTAGTGCCGCCCCCCCCTCGCGCATGCTGCTGGAAGGCAGGATGCATCTGCAGAAGGTTTTCCTTTGCGCAGGTTTGCCATGGCCGACACGAGGCCACTGTTGCGCTCGGTGCGCCGGGCACAATGGCCACGCGCACAGACAGAGAATGAGCAGACAGAGAAGGGGCTGACAGAGAAAGGGCTGACGGGACAATGTCGAGCACCATCTGCAGCATACCGAGGGCGGGTACTGCCCAATGGCAACCATCTACAGGCAATGCCTCTGGCAGGAGCCTGCTCATGTTTGCTGCCGCCAGCGCCCCGCAATTAATGCATCGAGGCCAAAAAGCACAGCTATTCTGCACGAGAAACACCACCGCATGACATGGTCATTGTGATGCCTGTATGCGCAACGGTGGTGGATGGAGGTGTTTCAATGTATACGCTGGGGACAAACATGCGTGGCCAAACATGCGGATTACATGCATACCTACAATGGACGGAGAGGGGAAAGATGTACGAGAGCAGAGTGGCGTTGCTGACATGGCACATGCCAATGCCGGCATGGCGTATGGTATGCATAATCCCCCCACGCATCCTCCCATCAAGGATGACGGATCTCAAATGTGTGCAACCCATGATGGCCGTGGGACACAGTGGCCCCTTCGTCAGCTACATTTCAAAAGCACTAGTGCAGCTACTCTGACAAAGGGTGGGGGAGAGAGAGAGAGAGAGGTAGAAAATGATTGGTGATGCATGCAGACCTCCTCCGCGCTCGGCCAAATGTGTGAATAGGGATGACACGGGGGGATGTGAGGTTTAACGACATTGTACACATGCAGGTGTGCTACGATGGGCATGCGGCGCAGGAAGAAGCACACGTGTCCACTCCCTCCCCAAAGAACAGCCGCTGCTGCTCTGGGCGCATTGGCGACAGGCCCTTCGTCCGGAAATGTCGAATGCCCATGTCGTCCGTGCTGGATCGTCGCAGCGCAGCCGGTGCGTCCCTCGAAGGAAGAGGGGGAGGGCGGAGTTTGCTCTGTTGGGGCCTAGCCCAGGTGGATTGGCGTCCCCGACTGGTCGATCGGGTCCTTGCTCGGGTAATCCCGCTGGTTGGTTCCGTCAAACGACAGCATTTCGGATATAGTGACGATAGTGGCGGCGGTGGCAGAGTTGCGGAGCCTACGGATGCTGGGTTGACAGGCGCCACTTGGAGGGGCGTATGAGATGTGTTAGGACAGGCGGGAGAGGCAGGGCAGCGGATGTCGGCGCTCGCAGAGTGGAGGTGAGGGGGTGGGTGGATGGCCGAGAGGCGTCTCCGGACGCTATATGGCAGCCGGCAGGGGGGAACGGCTCGCGAGGAGGGCCAAGTCCACAGAGGCGCGACGTATATATCCGGGTACTGCGCGCCACGGAAAGAAAGAGACGCAGTAGGGCGGCCCTCCCCCGACAAAATGGGCCCTCTCAATGGCCAGCGCCGCGGGGAGTGGTTTGTTGTGACTCACCGCGCGGGCAGACGGCAAAGGCCTATGAGCCCAGCCACGCGCAGACAAGGCAGTAGCTCCCCGGCAAGCGGGCTGCCCAGGAATGGAGGTCAGGCCAAGGCGGCAGTAACGCGAAGTAGACCGGGCTTGCGGGAGGACGCCCACTGGAACTAACCTTTGGGGCGGCCAACAAAGGAGTCGCGGAGAGCGCGGGAGTGGGGGGGAGACCGGCGCTTGGCAGCAGTACGGTGTGGCACAGATGACGCGGGCGGGCGGCGGGCGGCGGGCAGGCAGGCAAGCGGGCGGGCGGCGGCGGGCGGCGGCAAGGAGACGGAGATCCCGGCTGAGCGCCCGCCGGGGAGCGGCCACCTTAAATACGTATGGCCGCTGGTAGGATTTACAGTTGTTATACTGTTGCGCACACACGCGGGCGCGCAGCCAGCCTGGCCGGATGCAGCCGGGAGCCTGCCATGGCAGAGATGAAGCAAATCTGCTTGCAGGCGCGCCGCAGGGCCCAGGGCGCTATTCAGCGCCCGCTGAGGGGTGGTCGCAGGGGGGTGTCCGCTAGACGACAGGCTCTCCCGGCCGTCGCTCCTGCTGTGTGACAGAGCGCCGATGCCGTCCATGCGTGGTGCCTCCAGGAGGCCCTGGGACCCTCCCAAGAGGCCCTGGCGCCCTCCCACGCGCCCCTGCACCCCGGCCCTGCTGCCGTGCCGCCTCACGAGTTAGCGCCGCCCCCGTCCAGGCGCACCAGCGAGCGACGCGAATTGTGCGAGTGTGGCGTGCAAGGCCGCTACCCGGGAGCGCTGTGTGTCCAGCGCTGCACGGCGGTGGGAAGCACCAGACCTGCTGCATCCTCCCGAGTGCTGTGCTGTGCCAGCGACAATGGGCCGCCATTACCGCCACCCATCACTCCGCCCGCCCTGGCGCCAGCACGCATTGTCCGAGTGCGCTGCGCGCTCCGGCGGCCAGTGCGTGTGCGTATGGCCCCCGCGAGCGCCCTCCCCCCTGTTCGGGCGTTGGCTAGTGCGCGTGCATGCCTCGCTGTGCACGCCGGCGTAGATCCGGCCGTATGGGCCCGCCGGCGGGGCTGTGTGCTGGTCATCGTCCAAGGAAACGGATGGACGGGCGGCCGGGGGCAGCTGCGACGCAGACTCGATGCCGCCGTCCATCCAGCTGGCTGCAGGCCGGCCTCACTCCACACCTTTGCGCTCGGCCCCTTCGGCCAACCCGCCAACCTGTAGGTACCCAATATATGCATGGTCCACAGGATGCAGCCAGCTGGAAGCGCTGGCTGATCCTGCGCGCGCACAAATGGCGGATGCGCGCCCTACATGCAGGCCGCAGGCGCGCTCCGAGTATTGCCCGCTGGTGCTTTGAGGCAAATCTGAAGTGTGCACGTCCCGGGGATGTCTGGCAGTGCATGGAGGGCGAGGGCTGCGTGCTGGCCGCTCGGCCCTTTCTGAGTACCTGGATCACGCCCCGTCGCCCACCCCGACTGTGCAGTGCGCTGCGCTCGCCATGGACGGACATCCTCCCGCCGCCCAACTGTGACCTGGCTTGCGTGAATCCGCGGGTCTGGTAGCCATGGCGACAGCAAACCACCAGGGCACACCACGCCTGCGAAGCCCCGCCCCGTGTCGGCGGGTGGCACGACAGGCGGCCGGGGCGGGCAGCAAGGGTCCATGATGCGCGGATGGGCGTTCGATATGTCCATGCGAAGTGAAGTCAGTGGCGACGCGGTGCTCGACATCCTCCCGTTTAGATGACCGCCAGGTGCGAGGCTGGCTCGTGGGCCATCTCAGCGCGGGCGGCCGCGACCTGCCTTGCTGGCCTCGCACAGGCAGCGATTCGGATATTATATGGTTACCGCGCTGCCCTGCATGTATCACGCGGCTCATGGGGACGGGTCGTTGCCGCCAGCCGCCACGATCCGCTCCGATCCAGCCTGGCCAGGCCGGGCTCCCGCGCACAGCAGCCCCAGCGGCCCCAGCACGCAGCAATCAAATCACCGCAATCGGGACCAGACAATGTTCGGCAGCTGCGCTTGGCGCAAGGCATCCGCCGCTGGCAGCGTGACGGGTCGGCCAGGCCTGCGCTTCTCTGCAAGTAGCTCTCTGCAATGCTGGCGCAGCGTGAGCATTGGGCCCTTCGCCTTCGCCTCGCCCCTCTCTCTTCTCTAGCGTGTGTACCACATTTCCTCTCTCCGTTCCGCCTGTACCACCCGCGCGTTAGAGCTAGGAGGCGCGCCCAACACCCCCTGGCAATTGCCTGTGCGACGGTTCCCAAATGAGCGACGGCGTCGCGCTCCAGGCCGACCTGCAGACACGCGAGGCCACTGTGGGGGCGCTGGCCGAGGCAGGGTCAGCGTGGGGAGGCGATGCCGCAGCCGGGCCGGGGCGGTCGCAGTGGGGCTCTATGCAGGCGCATAGCCATCCGGAGCAACGGCATGTCTGCTCGGCGGCGGTCGCCGGATCCGTGGGTGGAGGCGGCAGCAAGATACTGGCCGGCATCGGGGACCAGCTGCTGTGGCTCGATCCGACAGATGCACATCCAGGTAGGTCGGCGGAAGAGCGCCACGGCGTAGCGGGCGGGGTTGCAGCCCTGCGAGAGGCATCTCGCCAACTCGCCAACACGCCATCGAGGATGGTGCCGGGCACACGCGCACGGCCTGGCGCTACTGCGCGACGAGCCTAGTTTGCAGCGCTACTGCGCCCGGAGCCGCGGCACACCATACCGCCAAGCACAGCTCTGCGCGCAGGGGATGTCCTGCTCTGCGGCCCGAGAAATCTCCCGTCCGCAGGCGCTAACTGCCGCGCACTTGGCCGAGCCGGCCCGGCGCGGGCACTGTAGGCCTCGCTGCGGCGGCGCTCCTCGGCCTGGGGGCCGGCCGCGTCGCTGATCCCGGCCCAAGCGGTCCAGGTAAGCCATGCACGGCGCGACGCGCCCCGCGGGCCCTGTGTGGGCCTTCGAATGGGAGCGCGCCGACGGCGCACATGCGCGCGAGCCGACGGGCCACATGCGCGCGCGGGCCCTGCTTGCGGCTTGGCCGGTGCCGGGCTGCACAATCGGCCCCGCTTTCGCGCCCAGCCGGCTCCGCCTCGCGCCGCGCGCGACTACTGCCCGCTCGGCTCGCGGACGGGGCACAAAGGCGCTCCTGTTTCCCTGCCTCGCGTGTTGCGATTTCAAGGTCTGCTGCTCCCTTCCTCATTGGGTTGCCCGGCCGCTTCTATTTTGTTTAATTCCGCCGCCCAGCGCGACCCCCGCACTGCCCCCGCCGCCCGCGCCCTGCTGGCACCGGTAGGCCATTCGGCGGCGGCAGCCAGCCCAACCGCTTCGGAGCTCTCGGTGGATTCGTCAATCGGCCGCACGTGCCGCCGATTCAGCCAGGAACACGCTAGGTAGAGTCAGCCGCGCGCTACGGCGCTTCCCCCGCCCCTCGAGTGCCCGCCGGAGGAGCCGGAGCATGCTGCCGCAGGCCGTGGTGCGGGCCGAGCACACGCGGGCCGAGCGCACGCGGGCCGAGCACGTCCGCACGTGCCTCGCAGCGGGCGACGCGGGGGACGAGGGCGGGGAGGGGGGACGCGCGGGGGCCAGCCACAGAGTCGTGAGCAGCCGCCGCTGCGCCCGCCCGCCCGCCCGCCGCCTGCAGCCAACGGGCGCGCATTGTCGAACCGCGATACCCTTCTTCTTTAGAGGTGCCGCAGACTTTTCGCTGGCGCACGCCCCGCTAATCGCTTCCTCCTTTGCCCTGTCTGACCTCTCTCTGCACGCCGTCTTGCAGACCCGGCAGTAGCAGCCGAGCGAGCAGCACCGGGCCTGCAGGAAGCAGCAGCAACAGCGCTTGCTCGACTGGCGGCGCCCCTGCCGACGCCAGCCGCATCGACGACGTAGACGACGCAAGCGACGCAGGCAGCCACCGCCCGGGCAACTGCGCTCCCCAGCAGGCGTTTGTGTCCAGCGACCCGCGCACTGCCGACGACACCCGCCGACACGACCCGCGCGCATCACCTGCCGAGGCGCATTTGGGCCCTGCGGTCAGCGCTCCGCAACGGCCGGCCAAGTCTGCATACCAGCCCGCCGCCCGTCCACGGATACCGCAGAACCGTCCCTCGCAGAGGGCCACTATGGGCGTTGGCGGGACCGGCACAAACACCCTTGGCCTCAACTACGCAAGCAACACTATATTCCCTATTGCCGCGCGGCAGAGGACGCTCCAGCGGGCCGCAAGAGAGTCCAGCTGCACACCAGCCAAGGCTGCCGCTGGCACCCAGCGCGCCACGCCAGACGCGGCGACCGACCGAGCACAGGGGGCCGGCGGATCTCTGCACACCCAAAGGAGGCAGCCGCAGTCCAGGATCCCCCTGTCGTCGACGGCGCGCCTAAAGGCGGCATCGAGCAGCACCTCGCTTGCACGCGACCCGGCAGCGCGGCAGTCGCCGAGCACGAAACGCCCACCAGCAGCCGGCGCACGCCCGACGCCCAACACCGCTGACAAGGCAAGCACCATGTCGCGTGCAACGGCAAGCAACTTTCTCCACCCGCATCTGCGCCGCCGCAGTCGAAGCGGCGTTTTTGAGGACACGTCGCCGCCGGCCACCGCCAACCCCGACGGGGTTGATGCCGCGGACCGTCGCGCAGCCGCTGCGGTCTCTGCAAATGCGGGGGCTGCCACGATCGGCCCGTCGGCGTCCAAGGGCCGGCTTGGCGCTGGCCGGCCGGGGATCACGGTCGACCGAGCATATCTCCACCGTCCGGTGTATGGCCCCGGCGGCGGCGGCGGCGTCGCGAGCGCCGTGCCGGCCACCTCTGCCGCAGCCGGCGTGGCCGGCCGCCCGCGCCGGATGACACACCAGGCGACGAGACTGACTATCGATCCAGAGCGCGCGCGGGTGACGGGCATCAGCGGGACCGGGCGCACTCCCGCAACTGCAACCGAAGCCGGGGCCTTGGGCGGACGGTGCTTTCTTCGTACACCATCCACCAACGAGCTGCAGTCATCGGGCAACGAGCACCAGCCGAGTTCCTCGGAAAGGGACTCGGCGGACGGCGCCGCAAGGCCGGCCGGGCCTGGGCTCCGCACAAAAGTCTCGGCCACGTTCGCTGGCACGCACCGGCCGCTGCAGGCCAAGCTGGAGACGTCGGCGAGGCCGTCCGGCTCGGACGCGGACCGCGGGCGCCCCATGCCCGGGGCCGGGGCGGCCTACCGCGCCAGCCGGCCATCGGTTGGCGGCGCGGGTACGCGGCTGCCGACGTGGAGGACGCAGCAGGCGGTGCGCGAGTCGGACGAGCGCCAGCCTTCTGGAAACGCGACGCCGCACCGCGCGTCGTCTACGTACACGGGCGTCCCGGGGGCGAAGGCGGCCGTGCGCGAGAGCAGCTCGCAGGCGACGTTGCAAGAAAAGTCGGGCGACGAGGGCGGGGACAGAGGCAACGATCCGGCGGCGACCCGGCACCAGCGCCTCCGCCCCACGCAGTCCAAGCCTTCCCAGGTCGGCGCCGGGAGCGGACCGGGACGCATATCGTCGTCCGTCAGCGCAATTGGCATTGGCAGCTACAACTCGTCGGCCCAGCCGGCCAGGCCTGCTCCTCGCGCTGGCGCGGCGGCGAGCACTGTGGGCGCGGTGACTAGCGTCGTTGGCTCTGCCGCCCCGGCCCAGCCGGCGGCCGCTGCCGTCGCGGGCCAGGGCGTGCGCTCGCACGTAGCCAGCTACCAGCAGCGCTTCGGGGGCCCCCGAGGCGGCCCGTCATCGGTGGTCTCGGCAGCGCCGGCGCCCACGAAACAAACTATGCATGCTGCTCAGTTCGCGACGGCCAATGCCGGGGGCGGCGTCCAGACCGGCGCTCGGCAGCAGCCACCGCCACAGCCGACGCAGCCGCCACACCCGGCCCAGCAAAAACAACCCCAACAGCAGTACCCGTCGGCACCGTCACGGGCGCACTCGGTGGCAAATTCGTTGTCGCGGCAGAGCGGGCCGATCTCAAGCCGGGCATCGGTCGGCGGGGTGCCGCCGCTCACGCCACAGGAGGCCACTGCTCGCTTCGGGCAGCAGCTGAGCGGGCCCGAGCGCATCGAGATCCTCGACTACCCGCACGTGTACTATGTGGGCAACGCCAAGACGCGCATGACCACGCGCAACGGCTTTGCGTTTGACGACGAGCGCGGCGACTACATCATCCACCTCCACGACCACATGCTGTACCGCTACGAGCTGCTGGAGGTGCTTGGCAAAGGCTCGTTTGGACAGGTGCTGCGCGCGCGGGACCACAAGACGGGCGATGTCGTGGCGATAAAGATTATCCGCAACCGCAAGCGCTTCCACCACCAGGCGCAGGTAGAGGTGAAGCTGCTAGAGTGCCTGCGGCGGTGGGATCCGTCGGGCGCGCACAACATCCTGCAGATGACGGCCAGCTTCCACTTCCGCAACCACCTGTGCATCGTGATGGAGCTGCTGAGCATCAACCTGTACGAGTGGCTCAAGGCGCACCAGTTTGCGGGCACGCCGGTGCCGCTGCTCCGGCATCTGTCAACGCAGATGCTGCAGTCGCTGCTGCTCATGTCCCGGCACCGCATCATCCACGCCGACCTCAAGCCCGAGAACATCCTGCTGGCCTCGCCGCCGCCAATGCCACCGCGCCGCGCGGGCCCGCCCGGAGCCGGGGGCGTGCCGCCGCCGCACCCGCTGACGAACCCGCAGCTGAGCGCCGACATGCAGCGCGGACTGTACGCCATCAAGGTGATCGACCTTGGCTCGAGCTGCTTTGAGAACGAGCGCGTGTACACCTACATCCAGTCGCGGTTCTACCGCGCGCCCGAGGTCATTCTGGGACTGCCGTACGGGCCGGGGATCGACATGTGGTCGCTGGGATGCATAGCGGTGGAGCTGCTGACGGGGCATCCGCTGTTTCCCGGCGAGAACGAGCGCGAGCAGCTGGCGTGCATCATCGAGGTGCTGGGCCCGCCGCCGGCGTACATGCTGGAGCGCGCGCCGCGGTGCGCCGACTTTGCAGAGCCGGTGCCGTTCGGGGTGCAGGCGGCGCAGGTGGGCGGCATGCTGCTGCTGCCAAACGGCGCGTGCGTGGTCGGCAGCGTCTTCGTCAAGCCGTTCTCCAACTCGAAGAACAAGCGGCGGCGGCCGGGGTCGCGGCCCCTGGGCCATGTGCTGGCACAGGCGCGCGACCCGCGGCTGGTCGACTTTGTCTTGCGCACGCTGGCCTGGGACCCGGCAATGCGCATGTCGCCCGAGGACGCGCTGCGGCACCCGTGGATCGCAGACATGCCATTCCACCCGCAGCAGCCGATGGCCACGCCCGTCGCGATGATGCAGCCCGGCTACGTGATGATGCCGGGCCAGCCGGGCCAGCCGCTTCCGCCGCAGGGCATGGCGCCCAGGTACATGCCGCCGGCAATACCCCAGCAGCCGCCGGCGGCAGCATACAGCAACGTGGGGCGCGCGCGCAGGGCGTGATGCAGGCGGGCCGGCGGGCGCTGCTAGCGTCGGCGCTGCTCCACGCTTGGCCAACGCCAGCCGCCAGCCGCTCTCCTCTCCCTCTTCGTCTCATTCCCCGCACATTAGTATTCTTAATTTCTCGCGACGAGCACCACAAACACCACGCCCCCCTCTGTGGCCGCTCGCCTCTGCGCGACGCATTCGTTCTCATAGTCCCGCTGGGTGCACGCTTCAGTGCGGGAATCAGACGCGCGTCGGAAGGTCATGTCGTGCTGCGAGGACTCGTCGCCTAGCCGGTCGACGCTGAGCGACACGCAGCTGGAGCGCACCAGCCAGCGGCGCTGCGTCGCGGCGGGAGCAGTGACTCCGGTAGATGCCGCGGGGATCCGGGTGCTGCTGGTGCCGGTTGGGCGGGTGCGGGCGACAAAGCTGGCCGAGTGGACAAACGCGATCGCGCAGTTCTCACAGCTGCGGCTATGCGAGGTCCTGGGCCACGCGGACGACAGCCTGCTCTCGGGATACGCAGCGGGACTCGAGTCGGAGGGGGCGCTGCGTTTTGCGTTTGCGACCGACGCCAGCGCCGAGCACGAGCACTTGGAGGGCCTGCAGACGCACCGCCAGGTGCTGGGCGTGGTCGGCGTGATGGACTGCATGCTGAGCGACGATGTGGGTGCGGCGTATGACGAGTTCCTGCAGGCGATATCGCGGCACACGACGGCTGTGGCATATCGGTGCCTGGCGTTCGATCTGCGCGCCGACCAGCATGACGACGTGCCCGGCGTCACCGTGGTTCCCGACACCGGCCGCCTGCTGTTCTACCTGCAGACGCTGCTGAGCGACTTTGCCGCAACGATGCTCGGGGCGCTGGCCCTCATGGCGCGGTCGATCGAAGACCGCGCCGACCTGCTCTCGAGCAGCGCGTCGTCCCCCGCCTCTGCGCAGCTCGGCAGCCCCCGCGAGATATCACCGCACACGGCCGATCGCGCATCGGAGTCTAGCGGACAGGAGCCACTGCGCAGCCCGGTTCTCGGTGAGTTCATGGAGGGCCGGGGGCGATTTGGCGGCGAGATGGACCGGGACGCACTCGCACCCCACCTCAGGCAGTCCCCAGGGTCGCCAGTGCTGATGCTGCCGCCGCCAGCACCGCCAGCAGCGAAGGAGGCCAAGCTGGTGCGAAACAAGGCTGGGTCAGCAACCAGTGGACGCCTGAAAAAGCTACAGGGCGACCTGTATCTAATGAGCGGGCGGCTCACCGAGGCGCTGGCGGCGTACTCGGCCGCAATGGAGGCGAGCATGGCGTTCCATGACCACCTGTGGCAGGCCGTGGCTGTCGAGGGCTATTGCGCCGCGCTGCTGTTGCTATGCGAGCGCAGCAGCGAACGTAGGCTCGCGCACGCTTTCGTGCTCGGCATCCCGCGCGGCCCAGAGACAACGGCAAGCGACTCGGAGCCTGGCAGCCTGGGCGACCTGCTGCGCGAGATCTCCGAGCTGTTCACGCAAGTCCCGGTGCTGTTTGAAAAGTGCCACGCAGTGGCGCCGCTGCTGCACGCGGAGGCCTGCGTGCGCGCGGCGCTAGTGCTGCAGGTTGCTCGCGAGGCCCTCCTGGGCGAGTGCGACGCGGAGGCGGCGCTTGACTCGCTGCTGCGGCAGCACAACTACCTGCACCCGCGACCGACGCCGGCGTGCATGGCGCGCGATGTGGTCGCGCAGACGTGCGGCGCGCCGCAGCGGACCGAGATCAGCCGGTGTCTCCAGCGCGGGTGGACGGGCGGGCTTGCCACGCTGGCCGACCAGCTGGAACTGCTGTCGGGCATCGGAGCCCTCTATGGCCGCATCGGATACTCGCGCAAGACGGCCTTCTTCCTGCGCCAGTTTCTGCTGACGTCGGTACCGGTGCTGCTTCGCGCGTCCGACTGCGGGCCATCGTCGCGGGAGAGCCCTTCGGCGCGTAGCAGTACGGCCGGCGGCGAGTACTCGGCCCTGTCTGCTCTCCCAGACGGCGCTGCTGCCTTTGCCGCTGCTTCGTCTGCCGCCGCCGCGATGGCACACCTGCCCGACGGGCGCACTGGCCACCTGCCACTGCTGGCGGCTCCACCAAAGCCCGCGCGCGCCAGCAGGTCCGGCATGCACCAGGCTATCGTCGCGTGCCTGGACGCGCTGTCCGAGTCGTTTGCGCGCAGCGGCTGGCTGCGCCTCCAGGCCGACGGCCTGCGCGGATGTCTGGCTTTGGCAGAGGCCTTGCCGAGCTACCCGCACGCAATAGCCTCCGCGTTCCGTCTGGCGCGCTGCCTCGGCCGGCTGGCGGAAACGGCACCCGAGTCGCAGCGGCGGGCGCTGGTTGAGGAGCAGCACGCTGTTCGGAGCTACCTCTTGCGCACCATCGGGATGCTACGCCACGCCGACCGTCGGCGCCGCCCTCCTGCATCGCCACCCTGCTCGCCGCCGGCCGTGCACGGGCCTGGCAGCGTGTGCACCGGCGGCAGGGACGCGGCCATCGTGGGCGGCGTGTTGGACTCGCTGCTGGTGGGCCTTCAGCTCTGTCTGGCGCCTGACGGCTCGCCGCCGATCCAGAAGGACGCCCCGCCCAGCGACGGCGGCGCGTCGCTGTTCCTATACACTCCTAGCGCACAGACCCAGAGCGACCGGCCGCTGTTGGTCGCTGCTGGCGAGAAGGCGCGCTTTGTGGCCACCCTGCGCAACCCGCTGCCGTTTGCGCTGCCGCTGACAGACGTCGCGCTCGTGGCTGCCCTGGATTCAGACGAAGGGGGTGTCGATGTGGTGCCAGCCTCGTGCACAGTTCCAGCCGGCGGCCAGGGCCAGCTCCTGCTTGAGGCCGTGCCGCGGGCAGCGGGGCGGCTGCGCGTGGCTGGCATTCGCTTGCGGCTGCTCCATGACCTGTCGATACAGTGCCTGTTGGCCGATGAGGACACGCTCAGCGCGGCCAAGCAGGTGAAGGAGCGCCCGCTCCGCCAACGCCTGGACGCCGAGCGCGCGGCGCTGCTGAGCGGCCCTGGTGCTGGCCAGCACGCACTACCAGCACCTGCCGCGAAATTATCGGCGCTGAGTGCGGGCTACGCGCTGGTCGCCACGGTCGCGCCAGCATTGCCCCGATTGACGCTAACGGGGAGCAGCCTGGCCAGCGAGGAGTCCCTGGGCCTTTACGAGGGCGAGTCGCGCGTGGTGACACTAGCACTGGCCAATCGAAGCACAAGTATTGGCGTCGACTGGATGGAGGTACAGTTCGAGCAGCTAGCAGGCAGCAGCGACGGACAGCGGGGCGGCCTGGTCGATGCCGCATTCAGCTACCGCTGCAGCGGCACCAAAGTCGAGCCCATGGCCACGCTTGCGCTGCAGGTCCGTGTCGATGGACTGCCCGGTCTGACCGGGGCCACTGTTGTCGTGCGCTACGGGAGCAGCGTCGCAGCCGGATGGCAGCGCGAGCTGCGTGTGCCGCTGCGCATGTCGGTTGTGCGCCTGCTGGCACCCGTCAGCAGCCCACGGTACCTGCCGCTGCCGCCGTTCATCGTGCGCGCGCTTGTCGCAGGCGCCGATGTGGGCGACCCAGCGACCAGGGATATGGCAGCCGCCCTGCGGGAGGCACTCGCTGCGGGCGAGCAGTCGCCAGAGGACCTCTTCTGCCTCGCCGAGCTCGATCTTGCCAACACGGGCGCCACGGATCTGCGGATGGAGGTCGAGGTGGATCTGTCGCACGGAGCCGGGGAGCCGGAGGCAGCGCCGCCCCTGGTGCGATCGCTGCGGGGGCGCGTGCCTGCGCACGGCGGAACCCTGCGCCTGGCCGTGCCGCTGCCGCGGGTCACCCTGAGCAGCGCCGCTCTCTCGACTCCCATCCCAGGCGTGGAAGTCGACGGCGGGCCGGACAACGGGCTGCTGTATCCGTGGCGCACGGCTTTGTCGTCGGATGCCGCTGCTTGCGAACAGTGGATGGGCGGGCCCAGCAAGCAGGCCCGCAGGCGGCAGTTTGTCATATCTCACAAGGGCGGGCAGCGCGAGCTTGACGAGGCCCGTGCCGTCTACTGGTACCAGCAGGCGCTCGCCGACCGGGTGCGTGTCCGCTGGGTGTGCGAGCAGTCGCAGCGGCACGGGTACCTGGACCCGCGGGCACTATTTGCCCTGGACGCCAGCAGCCTAGCTGCGGTGCGCCCCCGCGAGGTGCAGGCGAGGCTCCTTGTGGATGGCAGGCCCGTACTCCGCGCCGGCGTGCAAGTGCAGCAGGCCAAGTGCGCCGCGCGAAAGGCGACCGAGATTGCGTTCGCACTAACCAACACCACTGGCGCCGATCTGCGAGCGGTCTTTAGCGCACGCGTGGTGCGCGGCCCGGCGGACGCGGGCTGGGGCGACGGCAGCCAAAGCGCCACGCACCAAGCAGCAGGCGCGCGCGGCAGCGGGCCCGACTCTGTGGACAGGCTGGCAGCAGCGGACATTGGTCTGTCGTTTGTGGCGGGTCTGTCGGCCAGTGCGGATGTCTCGGAGACCGCTCGTCGCTTCAGGTTCCGCCCTGCAGTCGGCGGCCTCAACGCACCAGCCGGCCTGAAGAGCAGCTCTGGCGCCTGGGACGCACGCGCGCATCAGCCGCAGCCTCCAAAGCCGCTACCCGCAAGCGGGCTCGTCCTGGACGACGTCTGCGAGATGCACCTGCCGCCACTCCAGCCCCGCGCCGAGTACCGGCTCGCGCTGCCGATGTATGCTCTGTCGCCTGGTCGCTACCAGATCGAGTACTGCGTGCGCAGGCTTTCGGGCGCTGGCTCCGCCGACAGCGATAGCATTGTGCACGAGACGCTGGTCGTCGACTCTGCCTGACTCGTATGTACTTTATTGATAGTCTCTCGTTTGCGGTTTGCAGCTGCTACAGCTACTGGCTCTTGAGATCCTCCTGCTGGCTGAGCTTCTTGGAGTACTTCTCCACCTGCGCAATGATGTCGTCGCCGTGCAGCTCACCTCCGTCGATGTGGACCTCCTTCCCGTCCTTGAACTTTACGTCCACCGTGGCCGGGTCCTTGGCGTAGTTGGTCGTCACCACATCGATCTTGCACTGCGGGTTGGCGGCAGCGTTCTCCTTCGAGAACACGCGGCTCAGGAACACTCTAGCGAAACAAAGGGGGGGGGGGCGCGACAGCCAGCCGGGGCGGTTGCGTGCTGCATGTTAGTCGGGTGCTGACTTGCTCGCTCGGGCACAGCGCTTCGTGCGGCGCATGCAGTGGAACGTACTTTGTGGATGTCGCATGTCTTGAGAATGGGCAGAATGCCGCCCGCACGCTGGTCACCTGCTTCAGCATTTGTCCGGACCCGCGCAGCCTGCGGAGTGTAGCGGCAAATGGAGGACGAGCTGGGCTGAAGGCCGCGGGCTCTGCAACAGGCCGTCTGTGTCGAAGGAAAGCGACACGATGTGGCCGGTGATTGGGGCTGATCCGATAAGCGGACCGGCCTGATCTTGCGGCTCCACACTGGATCCCCCGCGCCCACCGCATCGCTCCCACGCTGCGACACTCGCATCATCCGCCGCCTCGGCATTTGAGCGGATGGTCGGCTGGCCCCGGCCACCAGCAGCCGCGCGCCGTGTGCCGTAGGGCCCACAGGGTGGGCCGCGCAGGAGCGTGGCACCCAGAACCCGCGGGGGGAGTCAGGGTGACATCACCACCGGGACAATGTGTTGGCGCGCCGTGGGATCGTATCAATCAGATCAGCGACGGAAAATGAAGGCGGACGTCGTGGCGCAAGCGTGCTTCAGCGCAACTCTGCTTCCATTTGGCATTCTGGGTTTTCCATTCTGGTAGCAGCAGTGGTCAGGGTGATGAGCGGGGGCACTGATTCTCCCAAGCAGCGCGGCGCGGCCTCTGGGGCCAAGTCGTCGCAGAGGCCCAAGAAGGCCGGCGGCGAGCGCAATGCCGCGGTCGATGCGCAGGCGGCAATCGTACTACAGAAGGGCTTCCTCGACGACGTTATCGACGGGGTGCAGCTTGGACTGCTGGCCATTGCGCTGATTTGCCTCATTTTCATTGCCGTGTTTGGCAGCAGTCTGCCGACCATATTCCCCGTTGCCAGGCCCGTGTACGACGCGCTGGGCGGCGTGCCCGAGCTCGTCAGGGGCATACCCGAGTTTGTCGGGTACGCAAGGGAGGAGTTCCCGGGCAGCTTGGACGAGGCGGCGCAGCTGGGCGCGCAGCTGAGCGCGCAGCTGGTGGCTTGGCTTGGCGAGCTGCTGCACCGGCTGCCGTACAAGGAGTGCGTGCTGCTGTTCTCATGGGCCATGTACCTGTGGGAGACCAAGCTCAATATCCGCCAGCGCGACAGGCTGCACGAGGTGCGGCGTCCGCTGGCCATCTCGTCGTTCATCTCTCGGCAGGTGTACCTGGAGGCCAACGCGTACGGACTCGACAAGAGCAGCTTGGTGCTGGTGAAGGACGCTGTGGGCCAGGTCCAGACGACGCTCATCATCGTCTACGGTCTGATTCCGGCGCTGTGGCGCGCGATTGGCGATCTTGCGGAAGCGCAGCTCGGCCTCGGGCCCGAGTACGAGATTACGCATTCGGTGCTGTTTTTCGTTGCAGCGGTCGCCATCTCGACCGTGCTGTCGCTGCCGTTTGACCTGTACTCGACGTTTGTGGTGGAGAAGAAGCACGGATTCAACAAGCAGACGTGGGGGCTGTTTGTCTCTGACGCGATAAAGTCGCTCCTGCTGGTGGTTATCTTTGGCGCGCCCCTGATCGCGTTGTTCCTGTGGATCATCAGCAAGACCGGCCCCCAGTTCTACTTGTACACCTGGGCGCTGTTGGCCGCGGTGCAGCTGCTGGCGATCGTCATCTACCCGACGCTCATCCAGCCGCTGTTCAACAAGTTCGAGCCGCTGCCCGCTGGCAAGCTCCGCGAGGCGATTGAGGCGCTGGCGTCGCGGCTCAACTTTCCGCTCAAGAAGCTGTATGTCGTGGACGGCAGCAAGCGCTCCAGCCACAGCAACGCCTACGTGTTTGGCTTCTTTAAGAGCAAGCGCATCGTGATCTACGACACGCTCATCGAGCAGTGCACCACCGAGGAGATTGTCGCGGTCGTCGGCCACGAGCTGGGCCACTGGAAGATGAGCCACGTCCCGCGGATGCTGGCGATGGCCCAGATCCAGACATTCCTGATCTTCTTCGCGTTTGGGTGCTTTATCGGCGAGAAGGCCATGTATGCCTCGTTTGGGATGGAGACGACGCCGGTGATGCTTGGGTTTGTGTTTTTCCAGTACCTGTATGAGCCGCTGGGCAGCCTCCTGCAATTCTGCGGCAACGTCGTCTCGCGCATCAACGAGTTCCAGGCTGACGCGTTCTCCAAGAAGCTGGGGTACGGCAAGCAGCTCGCGGCATGCCTGATCAAGCTCCAGATCGAGAACAAGAGCACAATGAACCCGGACCCCCTGTACTCGGCCTACCACTACTCGCACCCGCCGCTGGTTGAGCGCTTGAACGCCCTTGACAACCCCCACGTTGCACCAAAGACCGAGTAGCAGGCCTGTTGCACGCCAGCTGTCGCGACAGTTCCTTATTTTTTGTAGCGACAAGAGCCATTGTGCCGAGAAAAGAAAGTGGAGAGATGGGCCATGTGTCCGGCAGCATGTGGAGCGAGACCGCCAGGGTGGCGAAGATGAAGTGCATTGGACATTCCCCGGCCTGTGCCAGCCAAATCCGCATGTGCGCGATCAGATCACTGAAAAGTCGCCCATTTGGCATGGCCGGACGGGGCTGGATCAGGAGCCTGCAGTGACCAGAGTCGGCGCCCCGTTCTCCTTTGCGCCCTGTGCAAATATCTGCTATCTCGATACCAACGCGCCCCCCTCCGCAGGAGCCGCCTTGCGCATGGAGGCCACGCCATCACGACGGAGCACGCGACTGTTCACGCCGCGGCCGCGTTCCGCAGACCGGCCCCGCGGCGCCCATACAGCCAGCCCGACGCCGCCACGCGGATCGCCCATGCCCAGCGCACCAGCTGTGTCGCTGACGAGCAGCATGCAGTCCGCGGACGCGAAGGGCCTCCCGGCAGCCACGACGTGGAGCCCTGCATCGGCAGCGCAGGTGGTTCTTGTTGGCGCGGAGGTGGGGGCGGATGGCACGCGCACGCTGTCGGCCATTGATACCGGCGTGTCGGTCGACGGGCGGTATGGAGTTGTGTTTGGCATCCACGAGGGCGAGCGTATTGCGTTCCAGGGCATTGTGGACGTCTGCGTCCTGGAGGGTGCGGTCTCTGCGTACGAGCACACCATGCTGCCGAGCGGCCGGTGGGCGCGCATGTACTCGCCGTCAGCGTACCCGCTGATAACACTGCGCGCTGTGAGAGACGGCCAGCCGCGGCGCATCCAAAAGGAAGGCGAGTCGGACAGCGACATTGCGCAGATGCGCAGCCTCTGGAGCGAGCGGGCGATGGCGGGCGTGGCGGAGCAAAGGCCGACCGTGGTGGTGGCGCTTCGGTCGGCAAACTGCGGCCTGGACAACATTGGCCGGGCAGCGGCGCCGTTCCGCAACCTCTTCACCCTCCGGCCGCTTGTCGAGCGCAAGGGCTCTGGTCTGCCCAAGCAGTACAGGAAGCGCCAACTTGCGCTGGCGCGCATCGAGTCTGCAAACAAGGCCATTAGGCTTGGGGGCGCTCGGCAGGAACAGCGCACCAACCAGGTGGACGGCATGGTCGAGGAGAGCGAGATTTCCACTGCCAGCGACGGCGAAAGCGGAGATGCGGATGCCAACAGCGGCGAATGTGATGGCGACGACGACGACGACATTGGGGCCGTTGTGGCATATGCACAGCACGAGCATACACTAGCTCACCACATTGGACTTTGTGGCTTCGACCCAGTGGCTCGCCTGACGCCTGACCTCCAGCTCCTGCAAACGCCGCCAGACTGGGCCGAGGTGTTGGATCAGGCGAGCAGCGCCGCACTGCAGCTTGACAGCAACTTTGAGCCCATTTCTCCAGTGTATGTGGTTGCGGGAGGGCAGGGTCTTGGCAAATCGACGTTTGCGCGCCTCCTCATCAACCGCCTGGTCGGTCGCTTCGGCCGGGTGTTCTACCTGGAGACCGATCTGGGCCAGCCCGAGCTCGCGCCGCCCGGCGTGCTGTCGCTGACCATGCTCACCGACCCCTTGCTCGGCCCGCCGTTCACGCACGCCGGCCAGATCGAGCCCTACCACGCCGTATACATGGGCGTTACCACCCCAAAGAACGACCCGGACCGCTATGTGCACGCGATACAGCGACTGGTGGCGGCCTATCGCGACCACACCGACTCTGTGCAACTGGCCCACGAGTCTGCCGAGACTAGGGACAACGGACACGGCGCCAGCGCAGGCGGCCTAGATAAGCAGGTGGTCCCGCTGGTCGTCAACACGCAGGGGTGGCTCAAGGGGCTGGGCCTCGATCTGCACTACTCGCTGTGCGAGGAGGTGCGCCCGACAAACTACATCCAGGTCTACGACCCGGCTGCCAGCACTCCAACAGCCCAGGGCCAGGACGAGTTTGATGCGCAGAGCTGGGCCGGCGGGAACCAGCGGACGCCGTTCATCGACTTTGGCTCGATTTCAGAGTGCAGCCCGCAGCTGAGCTGGATATCGGCGATGAGCTTCGAGCGGGCAATGCAGACGGTCTACTCGAGGCAGCGTCATCCAGGCGTGGACGCCGCAGATTCAGCCGAGCAGGTCGAGCAGAGCGCGAGCGATTCTGGGATGCTTGTTGCGATTTCGGGAGACGCATCTGGTCGCAAGGGGCCCAGAATAACCGCGCACGATACGCGCACGCTGACGATGCTCTCCCTGCTGTACTCCTCGGGCACTTCGATCGAGCCGCAAGAGTGGAACGCGAGCCTGCGGCGGATCGCTGACATGTCATGGAGCACGCATGTGCCGCTGGCATCCCGCTGCCCGCTGGTAGTGCCATGGGCAGATCTTGTCGTCTGGCTCGGCGAGGAGGACATCCCGCCGAGCCAGGTGATGCGGGCGCTGAACGGGTCCATCGTGGGCGTCATTGGTGTTGCGGCTGCGCCCAGCGCCAATGGGCATGTCTGGACGGATCCCGAGGTCCGCGGCCTGTACCCAGACGGCGGCGGGATCGGCGACCAGGCTGCCCTCGAGCTGAGCGGGCCAGGGTCGCGGGCGCTTTTGCGCACGGCAGTTGACGACTACTGGTCGGCGCACGCGGCGCAATCCCAGAGCAACCCGAGGCCGCCGCAGATCGTCTATGGGCACCCGAGCACCAGCTCAACGACGTTCCTGGCTCATGCGCTGGTCCGCTCCGTGGACATGGGCCGAGGCCAGGTCCACTTGCTTCTCCCGCCGCTTGCTGCTAGCTCTATGGCTCGCGGGTCCCGCACAGACGGCCCGGAGCAGCCAATGCTGAGTCCGCTGAGCCGAATTGTCGGGATTCTAAAGGGCCCCGGCACTGGCGCCGTTGGCATCGAGCTGCCCGTCTGGGCGATGGTCGACGGCGGCTATACGGAGCGCGCGATGGGCTCGGCCGCGGCGCGGAAAGGGCGGCGGGCTACGAAACGCCAGACCGGCGCCAACGGTCAAGATGCAGGCGCCGAGCCTGCAAACCTCGGGATCCAAGAGGCGCCATACATCTCGGTGGAGCTCGACGAGGGCGTCGGCGCCTCGTCCTCGCGCGCATGGGGCGGGCATGCGCGCCGGACGCTGCAGGGTTAGTATCTCCTCCACCAGTACGTGTTATGACATTCAATGCAGACGTGTGCTATCAGTAGTGCTGGTTCCAGAGCCGCTCGTCGTCTGCCGTGTCAAATGTCGGGACGAACGAGTGGCAGATAACCTCCTGGAAGCCCTCTGCCACGCTTGGCAGCTCCAGGCGCTTAAAGAAGCTGTGGAAGGCCACTTCGGGCACCCTGTCATCGCATCCGGGGATGCCGCCCAGGTCCGTATGTCCCGGCCCGAGGCTCGACAGGTAGCGGGCCTGTGCAAGCTGCGCGCGGAAGCTGTTATTGTGCATTGTCAGGTTGCGCGGCTCGTGGCTGAACACGATGGCGATGCACCCGGCGCCGCTTGCGCGGGCCAGCTCGATAAACGGACTGCGGGAGGCGGCATCGGGGTTCGTGTTGTCCACAACGACGCAGGCGCTCCCTTCCAGTGCGCGGCGCACGGCTTCGGTGCACTTCTTCCGCGTCTTGAGCTCATCCATGTTTACGCGCTCAAATCCCCGCAGCGCCAGGTGCGAGCGCGCAAATGTCGATTTGCCGCACGCCGGGGGACCGACTAGGACCGCCAGCAGCCCGCGCGCATCCTCCTTGGCCTTGCCGACGTGCCGGTCAACCGCGTCCAGCAGTGCGGCATGCGCAGCTGGGTCGCCATTCCGCTGGCTTGGCGCGAGGCCCGCGATCTCTCGCTGCGTCGGCGGTGGCAGCGGCAGCGGCTCAGGCCTTGCGCATACAGCTGCTGCAAAGGCCTCCTCGGGCGTGTAGAACGGGACGCCGACGTTCAGCGCAAACGCCAGGTCCGAGCTGCTAAAATCGGCCTCGACGCCGGGCCTCCATCCGGCCGGGCGGCCAGCAGCGTCGCCAACATAGAAGCTGGCGGCCCTGTCGATGGCAGCGCCTTCGTTGAGAAGCTGTGCCAGGGACCACATGCCGGGGCTGGGCTTGCGCATGTAGTCCTTGTCCGTGGCGACCAGGATGGTGAGCGGAACCCCCAGTGCCCTGGCGATGTTTGCCACCTTGGTCCGGAAGTCGGTGGCTTTCTTGGACAGCCCCGTTGTGCCCTTTGCCTGCCGCAGCCCGTTCTGGTTGGAGATCACCACGATCCGGTAGCCCTGCTGGCACATCCTGCGCAGCACCAGCGGCACGTCCGGGTGGAAGAACCGCCAGTCGTCCGCGCCCTTGGGGAATCGGCCCTTGCTCTTGGTGCAAATCAGCGTGCCGTCGAGGTCAAATGCGGCAAGCCTCGCAGCGGGCTCTGGCGCGCCCCACGTTCCGACCCATGTCGCGCCCACGCTGCGCCAGTGCACGGCGTTGCCGGGCGGCACTGCTTGCCCGTCGACCCGCCCTCGCTTCGTCGAGAAGAACTCACCTAGCGACTGCTGCTGCTGCACACGCTTGCTGCCGCCCCTCGCCGCGCGGTCGGGCTGGCTTGGCGGCGAGTCGTCGGGCGCGCAGCGCTTGGCGGACGAGCGAGTCATCGGCGCGGGCACGGAGTGGCAGAGTCCTACGCGCGCGAGCAGGCTGTGCGGGTGCCGCCAAGAGAAGCGAATCGCCAGCTCCGAAGAATGCGTTTGCGGGTGTGGGAGAGCTGAGCAGAAGCGACGCGCACCACTGTGGCGACCCGCAGCAGGCAGTCAGCATTGCGGGCAGCGAGCCGGCTCGCCCGCTCGGAGGATTTGGGCTGGGCTGAGCTGCGCCATCTTATCTTCTTCCCGCTTGCACCTGCGCATTCGCAACTCGTTGCTCCCCACCCTGCTTCTCTGGCTCTCCCTGCCGCCTGCGCCTCCGCGAGACAAGAGAGATGCTGCGCTCCCGTCTTCAGCCGCGCGTGTCCCGGGCACTGGTTGGTATCTCGGGCAGCAATGTGCCAAGCCGGGCAGGGGAGGCCGCAGGGCCAATTCCGCTGCGGGCATTTGCAGCCGAAATGCACGCTGATCTGCGCCTGCTCGTGCCAGCCGCTCTCTTGCCGCTTTGCTTTCTTGCCACCCGGCGTGCCGCATGTAGCTTCAGGGCAGCCGCGGGTTCCACGGATCGCGCGCCGTGCAGCGCGTCGTGGGCACGCAGCCGCTCCGCGCCCGCGAGGCGACAAACACGTTCTCGCCGAAATACGAGGTCATCGACCACACGTTTGATGCCGTGGTGCTTGGGGCCGGCGGGGCCGGGCTCCGCGCCGTGATGGGGCTGGCCGAGGCTGGGTTCAAAACGGCATGCGTGAGCAAGCTGTTCCCGACACGCTCGCACACGGTTGCGGCGCAGGGCGGCATCAACGCGGCGCTGGGCAACATGACCAAGGACGACTGGCGCTGGCACATGTACGACACGGTCAAGGGCAGCGACTGGCTGGGCGACCAGGACGCGATCCACTACATGTGCCGCGAGGCGCTCAACGCCGTGATTGAGCTGGAGCACATGGGCCTGCCGTTCTCGCGCACCCCCGAGGGCAGCATCTACCAGCGGCCCTTTGGCGGCCAGTCGCTCGAGTACGGCAAGGGCGGCCAGGCCCGCCGCACATGCTGCGCCGCCGACCGCACTGGCCACGCGATGCTGCACACGATGTACGGCAACTCGCTCAAGTACGACGCGACGTTCTTCATCGAGTACTTTGGCCTCGATCTGCTGATGGAGGACGGCGTCTGCCGGGGCTTGCTGGCGCTCAACCAAGAGGACGGCACGCTGCACCGCATCCGCGCGCACAACACGGTCATCGCCACGGGCGGCTACGGCCGCGCCTACTTCTCGGCCACGTCGGCCCACACTTGCACCGGTGACGGCATGGCCATGGTTTCGCGTGCGGGGCTGCCGCTGCAGGATCTCGAGTTTGTGCAGTTCCACCCCACCGGCATCTACGGGTCCGGATGCCTGATGACCGAGGGCTGCCGCGGCGAGGGCGGCTACCTGGTCAACTCGGAGGGCGAGCGCTTCATGGAGCGCTATGCGCCGACCGCCAAGGACCTGGCCTCGCGCGACGTCGTCTCGCGGTCGATGACCATGGAGATCCGCGACGGGCGCGGCGTCGGCCCGGAAAAGGACCACATCTACCTCCAGCTCCACCACCTCCCGCCGGACGTGCTCGCGGAGCGCCTGCCCGGCATATCCGAGACGGCAGGCATCTTTGCGGGCGTTGACGTCACCAAGGAGCCCATCCCGGTGCTGCCGACCGTGCACTACAACATGGGCGGCATCCCCACGCGCTACACGGGCGAGGTCCTGCGCCAGGGCGCCGACGGCAAGGACGAGGTCGTCCCCGGCCTGTACGCTGCCGGCGAGGCTGCCTGCGTCTCGGTCCACGGCGCAAACCGCCTCGGCGCCAACTCGCTGCTTGATCTGGTCGTCTTTGGCCGCGCGGTGGCACACGACATTGCATCCAAGTGCGAGCGCAACCAGCCGCACAAGGACGTTGATGCCGCGGTCACGCACCAGTCGATCAAGGACCTCGACTTTGCGCGCACTGCCGACGGCAAGCACACCACCGCCGAGGTCCGGCTCAAGATGCAGAAGACGATGCAGAACCACGCCGCCGTCTTCCGCACCCAAGACGTCATGGAGTCGGGCGTGAAGCTGATGGGCGACGTCTCCAAGCTGTACAGCGACGTGCGCGTCTCGGACAGGTCGCTGATCTGGAACTCTGACCTGATCGAGACGCTGGAGCTGCGCAACCTCCTCACCTGCGCAACGCAGACGATCACCTCGGCGGTCGCGCGCAAGGAGTCGCGCGGCGCGCATGCCCGCGAGGACTACACAGAGCGCAACGACGCCGAGTGGATGAAGCACACGCTCTCGTTCCAGAAGGACGTCGACCAGACTGTCGACCTCAAGTACCGCGGCGTCATCGCCCACACGCTCGATGAGAGCGAGTGCAAGGCTGTCCCCCCGTTCAAGCGCGTCTACTAGGCCAGCGTTGCCATTCCCTCGTGTGCTAGCGCTTCTCAAAATACTGCACCACAGAAGTCTGACCCAGGCCGCGCGTGCCCCCCCCTGTCCCTGCGGACCAGCCTGGAGGCACACGGCGCAGCCGCGCCTGCTACCCGAGCCGGCATGAACGGCATGGATGTTGGCCATATCGCCATCTCGAAAACGACAAGAGGAGTACTACCCACTACAGCAACAGAAATGCGAGGCAAGGTCCCGCCTGCGCCATCGCGTGGCTGCGGGTCGGAGAAGGCCAGGTCGTCCGTCCGTGCTTGCCATCACGCCCCCCGCACAGTTCTAGCAGCCGCCGCGAAGCGCCAGCACCAAGTGCAGCACGCTGCCCGCCATGATGTCAAATTCCTTCACCTTCTTGTCGTCTGCGAGCTGCTTCCCGCCAAAGATCAAGCGCTGCTGCGACGGGGGAATGCCTTCCTTCTCCTCGACTCTCTTCTTGACCTCGGCTATCAGAAGCTCCGGCTCGATATCCACCTCGATCTACAAGCGACAAAGTAGTAGCATCTCCAGGAAGCCGGCGAGGCACAGAGGAGAGCACAAAGGGTGAGTGGCAGTGGGCAAGGCGCGCAGAGGCCGGCTGCTGCCTATGGCATGACGCCGACATCCTCGCCCACGGCTGCCGGCGTGTCACTTGCCTCCTTTCCGGTCAGCGTCTACAGCGGCGGCGGCGCGGCTGCTTGCCGAGGATTGGACAGATGTCAGACTGCGTGGTTAGTTAGCGTGGTGCGCAGCCCTGGGCTCTCCAGCCCCCAGCGCAGTCCGGCGCCGTGCTGCTGTGGCCAGGCGGCGGGGACGGGGGCGGGCGTGCGCAGCACGAGTGGGCCCTCTCTCCCCCCGGAACGGTACCTTGACCTTGATTAGCATCGTGAAATGTGTCTTGTCGGGCGCGCAAGTACGAGGAGCACAGGCAATGAAACGGCAGCAGCGTAGGCAAAGGAAGCGAAAGCCAAGCCGGCCTGCCTTGGGGCAGCGCAATTCGGCCAAAGGCGGCTGGGACCCAGCAGCACGAGTTGCGGCAATGGTGCAATGGTGACGAGACTTGGGGGTGCCACATCAGATCACTGTGGCCCGCGGGATCAGGGGGCGCGGACGGGCCGCGATTTTTGCCCGGCGAGCGGGGCCAAGTATGACAAATGCGGCCTGGGCCTCGCTTGCTGCCTCCCGATCGAGCTCCCTGCCAGTTCTCTAGACTAGAAGGCTTCCCGCGACCCAGTGCAGTACGTGCGGCGGTGCGACGAACCTCACCAGAGCACGCGGATCAGAGATGGCGCCAAACACAGCGCTGTTGAGCGAGGGCGAGAGGCGGGCCATCCTTGGGCAGCCCGCCGCAGCCGCTGCCGGCCAAGACGGCGGGGACGCGGGCCTGGGTGCGTTACTGGCGAGCGGCGACTACGAGGCCATGCTGCAGTCACCGGCTGCACGGGCCATCTTTGGAACGGATCTCGATGGTAGCGCCGCGATCGAGGGCGCAGATGCGCCGTCGCCGTCTGACGCCGGGTTCTCTGCAGGCGACATCCAGCCGCTCGTGGCTGCGCTCGTCGGCCGGCACGTGCAGGCCACTGGGCCCGATGCGTGGAAGCAGATCACGCTGGTCGGCGCGGCGTGTCTGAGCGCGTTTGTGCAGACAAACTGGACGGGGCCCGAGTTTCAGCTGGATCCGGCCGCGCTGCTGCCCAGAGCGCTGGCCGAGCGGTGGAGAGAGTCGTTTATCTCTGCGGCCCAGCAGGAGCTCCCCGAGGACGCCGCGAAGCACGAGGTTGGGCGCCGCGAGCAGAAGGGGCGCGTGTATCTTGGCGCTACGCAGAGCGAGGAGCGCACAAAGCTCGACCGCGCGCTGCTCAAGCTGATGGAGGCCGACGGCGAGGAGGCATATGCGCTGGCGCCGCGGCCGCTGTACCTGTACCTGGCCCGGCTCCTCCTGGTGGACATCCCGTCCGCCGGGGGCTGGCTGTCGGAGCGCAGGGAGGCAGCGCCATCGGCACACTGGTGGGCGGCCCGGGCGCTCAGCGTGCAGCAGAGCCTCCTGGACTACCCAGCACAGACGCTAATGGACCAGATCGTCGGCCACTTTGCGCAGGCGCGGCAGTACATGCCAGCGTCGCCCGCCAGCGCCGCCCTCGAAAAGGCGCAGGGCCACGGAGCGTCTGAAGACGACATGCCCATTGACGACGCGCCGATCGAGGACCCGCCCGTCGAGGACGCAGCGGGCGAGGGCGGCGAACCGGCCGAGGGCAGCGCGAGTGGAGATGAAGGTGCAGGCGGCGGCGAGTGGGGGTCGGTGGCCGCGGGCGACCGCGAGCTGTGGGCCCGCTACCTGACGGAGCTGGGCGTCGTGTATACACAGTACAAGCAGCCGCTCGATGCGAAGCGCTACTTTGCGCTTGCTCAGGCGGCCAGCGGGCTGCAGTGGCTGATGACCGGGGCCAAGGGCAAGCGGACGCGATTCCAAAAGACCGATGTCGTGCAGCTGGTGCTCCTCGCCACAAGCGCACGGCGTGCGGCCAGCGAGAGCGGTGCGGTGCCCGAGTCAATGGAGCTCAACGACGAGGTGCTGCTGGAGCGAGCGCAGCTGGCTGACCAGGAGTCGGCGCTGGCAAACCAGGCGGATCTGGCGACGATCGACAAGTGCATCCTGCTTGCGCTGTGCCTGAACGTGCAGAACGAGAACCCGGCGCACGGGCTGACATCGGAGCAGATGATGCCGTTTGTCGTGCGGGTGCTGGAGCACCCGGGCAACTGGTCGGTGTACACGGTGGCGCTAGTGCTGCGCTCGCGTCTGGAGGCGGGCAAGATGCGCACGGTCGAGCGGGCAACGCTGCAGATGCAGACGCTGGTGGACCAGATCACGCACCCGCTGCCCGGGGCGGACGAGGCGGGCGGGGCCGAGCGGCTGCACTACCTGTATGCGCTGGCGCTGCCCAGCCAGTGGGAGCTGGAGCGCGAGCTGGCGAGCATGTTCCTGGGGCTGGGCGTCGTGCGGTCGGCGCTGGACATTTACGAGCGCCTGCAGATGTGGGACGAGGTTGTCTCGTGCTACACGGTCCTGGGCCAGACGGAGGTCGCCGAGCGCATCGTGCGCCGCGAGCTCGACGCCAGCCCGGACAGCCCCAAGCTGTGGTGCGTGCTGGGCGACCTGAAGGGCGATCCGGAGCTGTGGCGGCGCGCGTGGGACGTGTCGGGACAGCGGTTTGCGCGGGCAATGCGCTCGCTGGGCCGGTTCCACTTTGACGCCGGCGAGTTTGCCGCCGCCGTCGAGTGCTACCGCAAGGCAGTCGCGCTCAACCCGCTGGTCGAGAACTCGTGGTTCGTCCTCGGCTGCGCGGCGATGAGCACGCAGGAGTGGCGCATCGCCGCGGACGCCTTCCTGCACGTGGTCGGCATCGACGACAACAGCGGCGAGTCGTGGAACAACCTGGCGACCGTGTACCTGCGGCTGGGCAAGGACTACCAGCGGCGCGCGCTGCACGCGCTGCGCGAGTCGGTCAAGTTCATGCCCGACTCGTGGCGGGTGTGGTCGAATCTGATGCATGTGTCCATGTCGCTGGGGCTGCTTGCATCGGCTGCCAGCGCGCTGGGCCGCGTTGTCGACCTCCGCGTGGCCCAGGACGGCGCGGACTGCGTCGATCTGGACGTGCTGCGCGCGATCATCGGCCGCCTGGTGCACGGCGCGGCGTTCCCGGGCCTGCCCGCCGACGAGGCCGCGCACGCGGAGCAGCGCCTCGCTACCCAGCTCGAGAGGTTGCTGGTGCGCAGGATCGAGGCGCGCATCACCAGCTCGGCTCCGCTGTGGCGCGCGATGGCCGACTTTTGGCTCTGGCGCCGCGACTACCGCCACTGCCTGGACTGCTACGTCAAGGCCTACCGCTGCCTCTCGCAGCTCCCGCAGGTGGCCTACGCGCCGCCCGTCTTCAACGACGCCGCCGACGCCGCGCTCGAGCTCGTCGACATGTACGAGAACCTGGGCGACAGGGCGCAGGTCGTGCGCGCGCCCGGCCCCGACGGCGGCCCCGACGACGAGCGCAAGGCGGCGGCGGTCGAGCAGCCGGTGTGCGCCGACTGGCGGCGCCAGTCCCAGCTGCTCCTGCGCGGGCTGATCGGCAAGGCCAAGGAGTCGTTCGACGGCACGCCCGCCTTCGCGCGCCTCACCGACGCACTGACCGGGCTCCGCCAATGACAGGCCAGGCCCACAGCGTGCCCCTGCAAAGTTGGGGGACGCACCACGACTGGCTCGGCCGGTCTGGTGGGCTGGTAAGGGGGGGATGGCCGGCCGGCCAGGCTGGTGGGGGGAGAAGGGACGGCCGGCCGATCCACAGGGAGAGTGGAGGCGGGCTGGCCGAGCCCACAGACGCCAAGCACAACACTTCCCGTCCCGCGATCAGCAAAAGCCACCAGCTTCTCTCCTCTCCTTCCATTTCCGCACTTGTTTCCGCGTTTGCCGCCAAACAACGCACTGCCCGCCCGCCCTCTTTCAACAAGCGCACCTGCACGGCCGTACAGCATGGCCAGCCCCCGCGCCGAGAACGTCGGCATCATTGCCCTCGACGTCTACTTTCCCAGCCGCGTAAGTACCCGCGCGCCAACGCCTGCGCGCCAGGCAGGCCGGCAGGCGGGCCGCACGGAGACGCTCCCGCTGATCCCAGCCCTGTGGGCCGTTCTGCTCCCGCCCTGCGAGCCCCCCCCCCGCCCGTCCTTGCGGACAGATAGTACGTCGACCAGGTGGAGCTCGAGCAGCACGATGGCGTGTCTGCGGGCAAGTACACCATCGGGCTCGGGCAGAGCAAGATGGCGTTCTGCGACGACCGCGAGGATATCTCGTCGGTGTGCATGAGCGCGGTGCAGAGCTTCATGGAAAAGTACGGCGTCTCGTACGCCGACATTGGGCGGCTGGAGGTCGGCACCGAGACGATCATCGACAAGAGCAAGTCGACAAAGACGGTGCTGATGAGGCTGTTCGAGGAGTCGGGCAACTTTACCGTCGAGGGGATCGACACGTCCAACGCGTGCTACGGCGGCACATCGGCGCTGTTCAACGCCTGCCAGTGGGTGAGCTCGCCCGCGTGGGACGGCCGCCTGGCGCTGGTGGTCGCCGCCGACATTGCCGTGTACGCATCCGGCGCCGCGCGCCCGTCGGGTGGCGCCGGCGGCGTGTGCATCCTGGTCGGCCCGGACGCACCGCTCGCCCTCGAGTTCCCCCTGCGCGGGACCTTCATGGAGCACATCTACGACTTTTACAAGCCCGACATGTCCTCCGAGTTCCCTACCGTCGACGGGCCCCTGTCCGTCACGTCCTACGTGCGCGCCGTCGACCACTCGTACACCGCGTACCTGGACAAGCTCGAGAAGGTCGCCGCCGCCGAAGACCCCTCGCTCAGCGACCTCGACTACGTCGTCTTCCACTCTCCCTACACAAAGCAGGTCGTCAAGGGCTTTGCGCGCATGGCCTACAACGACTTTGTGCGCACCCCCGACGCCGCCGCCTTTGGCGAGGTCCAGCAGTTCCGCGACGTGTCGCGCGAGGAGAGCTACGGCAACAAGGTCCTCGAGAAGGCCTTCATCAACCTGACCAAGGCTGCCTTTGCTGCCAAGACCGAGCCGTCGCTGCTGGCCGCCCGCAACATCGGCAACATGTATACCGCGTCCGTCTTCTTTGGCCTCGCCTCGCTCCTCTCGCAGGTCCCCTACGCCGAGCTGGACGGCAAGCGCATTGCCCTCTTCTCCTACGGGTCTGGCTGCGCCGCCTCCACATACTCCTTCCGCGTGCGCGCCGACACCTCCAAGATTGCCAGCACCATTGGCCTCGCCACCCGCCTCGACAACCGCATCAAGGTCTCGCCGGCCGACTTTGAGAAGATCATGCACCTCCGCGAGAAGACTCACAACGCCCAGGACTACGAGCCCACCGGCAACACCGATGAGCTCCTCCCGGGCACCTACTACCTCCAAAAGATCGACTCCAAGTGGCGCCGCGCCTATGGCCGCATCCCGCTTGACTAGGCCACATCCCCACCTCTCTCTCTCTCTCTCTCTCTCACCTCCCAGGCCCAGCTTGATATCGTACTAGTCACTGTACTGCAGGTAGCACTCAAACACATGCTTGTCCACACAGCTGTCCTTTTCATACAGCAATGCTTGCCAGCGGCAAGCAGATGTTGTCTTGATAAACCCCTGCACAGGGGATAATTGCAGAGCAAAGGCTGAATAAAAAGATGCTAGTTGGGGTCCACTGCTGCTGCTGCTGGTGCCAATGCCACTGCCATCCTGCTGCTGGAAGGGGCCACAGGCTTGTCCTCTGTGCGCGCAAGGATCTCATCTACATTTGCTGTCAAGGGGATGGCTTGTTTAGCAAGTGTTTTGAACTTACCACCAAGCTGGTGGATCTTCACTCGGTGATTCTCCAGCTCTTCCAGGTAGTCCTGGTATTCCTTGGCTGCTGCTGCAATCTTATCATCATGAACAGCCCTTGCCTGCTCCTCCTTCTTCTTGTACTTGGCAGTGGCTGCCTGCTGGGCAGCCACTGCCTCCTTGCTCGTGCTGGCATACACATTTTTCAGAGCCCTGTATGCAGCTGCAGTGTCAGCCAGCTCCTCAGCAACCATGCTGCTAAGGCGGGTGGCATGCTCCTGTGCCCTGGCATCCTGCTGCTGCCTGCCCATTGGGCTGTCATGTGTCTCGATGCACTGAAGGGCCAGGCCTAGGACTTCTGCCACTTCCTCCCTTGACGCGCCAGCAATTGCCTCTTGGATGTGGCTCCAGGTGAGGGCCGTCGTCCTCGCCTGGCGGCCACCATTGGCCGGGTCTGCCTGCACTGCCTGGTGCATGTTGTTGCTCATGTTGTTTTCTTATTGCTGTTGTCTGATGTGTTTTACCATGTCTGCTGGTGCTGGTGGTGCTGGTGCTGGTGGTGCTGGTGCTGTCGTCTGAGTCAGTCACCCCTTGGGTGGGTGCTCCTCACGCGTGTGCTAGCTTCTGTTGTGCTTGCAAATAAAACCGAAATTTGAGAAGGTGGGGAAAAAAGCTGGTAAGGGTGCCCGCAACTGGATCCAGCTAGAACTGGGGAAGCGGCGCCTACTGTGCTGCGAGTAGGGGAGGACACATGTGCAGGCGACTTCGAGCTTATACTAACAAATGCCCACGAGATCCACGCTATGCCAAAAGAGACTGTCAAGCCGTGCATCAACCGAATCATACACAAAGTAGGGAACCGCGCGAAACAGCAGGCCGCCCAGGACAGAATGCGCGCAATCAGACAACACATCCGCCGCCGGCACCAGCGGTTCGCCACGGCAGCAGGCCAGGTCGGCCGCAGCATCCTGGACAGGCGCCGCAACAACCGCGGGATATACCGGGTCGTAGTAGACGATGAGGAGGGCGTATCGATCACGACAGACCCAGACAACGTCAGCAGGAAAACACACGACCACTTTAGCGAGATGTTCCGACCCCGCGAGATGGGCGAGGCCCAGTTGGCCAAATGGGACGACGAGTACCACCCGCGAGGCGCAGCAGCAGCATACCACACGTCGACGACGGATATCACAACAGAGGAGGTCGAGCAGGCCCTCAAGGACGCACCACGCAACAAGGCGCCCGGCCCCAGCGGTGTGACCTTTGAGGTCCTACACATAACGCCCACACTCGCAGACCGCCTGGCAACCCTGTTCACACAGGTCCTCCACGGCACGCGCGCGGTCCCGGCAAAGTGGAAAGAGGGCCTTATCATTCCGATACCCAAGGGCGACACAGCGGATGGCATCCTCGCGAAGCAACAGGCCCATCATGCTGCTGGTGGTGGTAAGAAAGCTGTTCACAGCGATTATGACTGCGCGACTAACCCGAGACATAACACGCAACGGCCTGTTGCGTGGCCCCAACGTTGGATTCCAGCCGCACAAGCGCGCTACAGACCTGGCCTTTGCGATACAGCGCCTGGCCGAGCTGCAGCGGCTGCGCGGCATCCCGGTGGAAATGCTCTCGTTGGACATGGCAAAGGCGTACGACAGCGTTTCCAACCGGCTCCTCCTCCTCTCACTGAATCGGCCAAGTATCCCAACGGCGATCTGCGACATGTTGCTGGCCCTCCACAGCGACAGACAGCTACGCGTCATAACAGCATATGACCAGACAGCGCCATTCACACAGCGCTGCGGCCTATCCCAAGGCGACGCTATCTCCCCACTGCTCTGGCTCGTTGTATACGACACGCTGCTCTGTAGGGTCAACCAGACATGGACGGCCACAGAGTTCAACCCCGAGGAGGGCCCACCGGGCATCACAGTGCCACCGATCAGAATGGCGGCAG